>CAKNYM010037187.1:42472-86523 GCA_932195095.1 Andricus curvator | reverse complement strand
CATGTAATATTACTTAACTTAAAAAACTGGCACTAAAGCGTTGCACAACGAACCTCGGCGTGAGCGCACTAGGGAAAATCGCGCGCCACCCGCCCTATCACGGCATCTTGTTTACGTATCGTTCTATTACTCAAAGACAAATTAATTTGCCACTCTTAAAATTGGAGGTCTTATAGGAAAAAATCTCAGCTTTCGTTTAAAAATATTTTGAAGAAAAAAAAAAGTGCCCAAGTTTAAAAAAAAGTCAAATTTATTTTTGATCTTCAAAAATTTGGGTCAAATTTTGATTTTTTTCAAAAATCGTTATTACCACCAGAAATTTTATGAAAAATTCTATCGAAAACATTTCAAGTGAAATCTTGTTTAAGGCAATAGGACAAAAGTTACAAACGTTTGAAAGTAAAGCTTTTCTTAAAAAACACAAAATTGTACCCCCTCCACTTTGATAAATAATTATCAAAATTAATTAATTTTTGGTGTGAGGAGTACTATCTAATAGAACTACAATTGGGCCAATTTTTAGCCCGATCGGACAACTTTCATTTTCGAGGTGGGTACACTTCAGAAATTATGCCCCATATGCATATCTATGTATCGAATGAAGATTCCTGGAGGAAGCATAAGGAAAGCTTATAACTAAACCTAAAATTAAAACTGTTTTCTTCAATTTAATAGTTTTATTTTTAGATTAAAAATTCTTCAATTTAATAGTTTTATCTTTTTGACTTTTTCCTCGATATAATAGTTTTAATTTTAAATTTAATATTCTTCAATTTAATAGTTTTATTTTTAGATTAAAAATTTCTTCGATTTAATAGCATAGTTTGTAGTTTAAAAGATTCTCTTTGACTCGAGCCACCCTTATTTTCGAGGACGAAAAAGTAAAATCTGGTGTGGTTTGTTACGAGCGATGCTGGGAAAATTTAATTTCAAGTCTGATTCTGGTTCAATGTGAAATATTATTTCACACTGTATTAAAATCATGACTACAAAGCAGATACAAGTCGCACCTCGCAACGCTTGTAACCCTAGAGCTTGCGATAAGACCGATCATATTGCATTCCTGAGCTCTAGACTGATTAGTCAGAGAGCTGGCTTCGAGACAAAGAAATCTTTTACATTAGGAATTCAAAATTAGAATACATGCGCATGATAAAAGGTTTCAGGAAAGAAAGAAATTTCTGTTAAATCTTAAATAAAAGCTTGGATGGAACTATGCGTGTAGCCCTACACAATGTATGCATGCATGAATGTAAGAACGTCCTAATTTTATACAATGAGTTCATAGAGTATGAATGAAGAGCATTGTAAGTGTAGAGAATGAGTCAAAAAGAGCAAGCTACATAATTTCATCCGCCCAAGGAAGAAGGAACATATTCAATCCACGAACATCAGTATACGCCACACACGCGAGCATCTTACTCGCTCCTTCCTACGCCAAGATATAGGCTTCAAGTGCTCTCTGTCTCTTTCTTACTCGATACTGCACGTATGGATACTAGGCGATGTGCCTCGGTCGGCCATAAGCTACCTTCTACACCCTTTCTCTCTCTCTTTCCAATACATCCATCTCACTCCCCACCTCACGCTTCCACTCTCGTGCGTTTTGACAGCCAACGCATGGGTAGAGACGTCAAAACAAAGCCATCTGCTTCTTTCAGCCCACCAACAAGGCCTCTTTATGCCTATAGAGTATGGAACTCGGAATAATTGCTAATAATTATGAACTAACAATTAATCAATAATTAATTATATTAACGGCCATGCCACGCTGAAAAAACCAGTTCTCATCAGATCACTGAAGTTAAGCAGCGTTGGGCGCGGTTAGTACTTGGATGGGTGACCATTCGAGAATACTGTGTGCTGTTGGCATATTATGGGCGTGGTGAGCCCAAACTTGTAGTTATTTATAACTGCAAGAAATCTATCCACCTAGAAACACTACCCGAATCGGGCAGTGTCACGCCTACCCTGAAAGGGAAATGGCTTAATGGTATCCAATGTTTGATTGACTGTATCAGTTACATCATATTAATTATTGAAAAATTTTAAATTATGGTCGAGTATAATACATACCAAAATCATATTTTGGTTGAAAACCTCGAACCTGTAATCATATCCTTCTTTGATTACAAATTTGACTGAATCACCATGAAAGACTGGAGGCTCTAGAGTCTGAATGCCGACGAAGTTCCGGTCTCATATGCACTTAGATAAGAAAACAATGCACATAGCTTCTGCAAGTTATCAGAACCCAACTATGAGTCCCACGACATCCCTTCCACTCCTACCCAAGATTCTCCTTACCCTGCAAAAATTCCCTACCCCAATTACCGTTCTTGTGAACGGACGAGATATGTCTCATCAAAATCATCATTGCAGTCACTCGAGCAACCTGGTACCAACCAGAACTACTCTATTTAGAGGGAACACCCCTGTCTCGCCCGTCCGCGTTCGGTACGATTAGTTTGCCTTATTTAAAGCTAGTCGAAATTTATTAATTACCTCCTATCCTCGTTAAGAACATTTAGTCTAGCCAGTAACGGGAGTAAATGACCTAAATAGGCGTAAAGGGATCTAGTGTAGGAAAGGGTTCAATTCAATCGTTTGTACGTTAAACAATAATAATCTTCTTGCCGACGGAAGGCAGGATTGAATTCAGCCTGTGAAAAAAAAACCGAAGTTCAAGAATTAGTCTAGAGAGAGCTGCACCTTTTCGAATCTCAAAACGAAAAGGAGCCGTTTTTTCGTAACGACTATAGTTCCCTTTCGTGGGAAATAGATTTTTTTCTATTTCTCATAAAAGCGAACTTGTGGAGTGATAGGTGTTCGTGTGTGTGTGTGTGCCGCGAATATGAAAAGGAACTAGAGCTTATTATCATTATATAATAAGCGCACAAAATTTAAATCTCGCCCGCTCGATTCGGCTGAAAATTTAAAAAGGAAAAGCATTTGTTCCTTTTTGTTTGAGGTTTCCGTTCAACGACCAGCGGTAGTATAAAGAATATAATTGGTAAGCTGTATCGTTCTAATTATTCTTTTGTACTGATGCCTTTTTACAATGCCGAATGTTTTGCTTGACTTACAAGAAATATATTGTATCTTCTTTGGGAATTTTAGACTCAGGAAAATCTTTTATTTTGGCTTCACCAAATCCCTTGTCTTACTTAAATTGAGATTTTCAGGACAACAATTCTCAGACCGAGAATAGTGAAAAGACCCACATAAAAATAAAGGAGACTCACGTCTTTTCAGTTTCGGGGAGCCTCCCCCCCCAGTATCAGTAATAACAAAATAATTTCATACTAGTAACTTTTGTTACAAGGCAGCAGGTTCTTTTTTTGATTCATTATTCGTACGTGACATTGAGGAAGCAATTCAACTGTCAACCAAATAGATGAATTTTCATCCTAAAAAATGATTTGCCAAGAAAAATCTAAGAGTTTCTATTTCAACCAAGAAAAGCTTTTTAATTAAAAAACTTTAAATTGAATCAAAATAAATGGAATGAACTTTCTGTCATAAGAGATGATTTTTTAAATAAAACAACAGCCAAATTTTCAATCAAAAAGATGCTTTTTCAAGCAAGAAGATTAATTTTCTACTACGAAAAAGGATTCTCAACAAACAAAACATAATTTTTAACCCACTAGTTGAATTTTCAACCCGAATAGCATCAACTAAAACCAAATAGTCAAATTTTCAACCAATTATTCGAATTTTGAAACCAAAAAAAAAAGATTAATTATTAACCAAAAATGGAATAGTTCAATTTTCATAAAATAATTTAATTTTCAATAGAAAAACAATTTTTTTTACAAAATTATTTTTCAATTGTTTTTCATTTTTTATTTTCTTCTCCTTTTCCACAAACACATATAGCGTTCAATTGTTTTTTGCATGAGAAGGTAAACCCTGATAATGAACAATTTCAGAGCTTATATTTTTCAAACTAAAAGTTATTAATTCGAAAAATAATTTATCAGCTTGCACTGAATCGAAACTTGAACATTGTTTGCTCAAAACATACTTCAATAAACTCTCATGATGAGCTTTTATGTATGCAGCAACACTTTCGACATTAGGTTGAGTCAACTCCTTAAAAATCACTTTCGCCATACTTTTAACAATAGACTTCTTGCATGAATTTATCATCATGTACTTCTTTTTGAGTGGCGTCACTTGTAGTTGTTGACGATGTTGATTCGTGCAGAGAAGAACTTCCCTCAGAACGTTGAATGTTGCCTTCCTCATTGAAAATGGATAATGTGTTCTAGTTGACTCTTCTACTCGTTCCAGTGTAACCAGAAAAATAGTGAAACGCAGCCGGAAATTTCCAAACTCTATTCTTCTCTCTGTTTTCAGTTTTACATATTGTCCATCAAAGTATAAGGCTTTAAAAACTTTAAAACTTTTCTGAAACATTCTCCATTCAGCAGGTGACATAGAAATACAAGTATGTGGATGACTGCACATTAAAGCCACTGTTGGAGTTACATTTTTGTCACTTTTTAGTTCTACACCAATAATAATCTGTTTCGTGAAAGACGCATTCAGATTATACGTTTTCGCTAAAATAAGTTGGTTTAAAGGTATGTGTGACATCGTGATGAAGATCTTAAGCTTCAGCACTATTCATGAACTTCATATTGTTACACGTTCCGTCCAAGAACATCGTATAGAGTTGGCCATCCAAACTGGATTGTTTCATCTGTTGCAACATGTTAGTATCTTCATCAAAAAGCTTTTGGATTCTCTGTGGTAAATAAATTGTAAACTTGTCTTCTACATCAGCCACAATTTTTACCCCAAACTTCGTAGTAGCACTTCTAACATCTGTAATCTTCATACTCTTATTTTGTTCGAGTTGTACCAACTTCTTGCCTGGTAAAAAATTTCGCAGACAGCTAACCTTATTCACTTTATCAAAGTTCATCTGGTTCATTATTTTTTTCTGAGTCTTCAGAGGATCACTGATTGACAACACTAAGGGATGAGCTGCTTATATAGCCCTGATATCAAAGGCGCCGACTATTTCTCAGAATTATATTTCAACCCATTTAAAAAAACAATTCATTAAATCAAACATTAAATTCATCAATACATCAGGAAATATAACACCCCCATCTAAATCATTATCTTATCTCTCGAGCGGCGGCTCAGTTCTCACAAGGGGACATGATGATTCTCGCACCCTTCTGCTCTCACCCTATTTGAACTTGCAAAATACATTTTAAAGCAAAATATCACCTTGAAAGTATTTACGCGAAATGCTTGAGATAAGCAATAACCTTGAAGCTGTTTTTACATGAATTCGGCTAGCACAATTGCGCAATATTATGCTATGACACCAGCAGGAATGTTCATGCACTCTTCTGCTGAAGCCTGTTTAAACTTGCAAAATACATTTCGCAGAAAATTACGCCCACATCAGCCCGACCTAAAAGACACCGGCTATTTTTTTTCGAATTATCTTAACAATAACAAGCAATTATATATGCGGGGGTTGAAATACAACACCACCATCTACGTCATCACCTTATCTCTCGAGCGGCAGCTCACGAGGGATGATGACTCATCACCTACCACTCTTAACTTCCCTCACACAGGCACACATACACAGGCACACATACTCACACACACGCGCTATATAAATTATATGATTTTGGGGCGAAAAACTGCGATTCCGGGGATGGCAGATATTAATAGCTTAATATTGTTACGTCAGATATCCTATTCCATATTTTTGGGCGAAAAAGTTCGATTCTTGTAAAAGTGCTAATCGTATGGAAAAATTGGTCTAGAACGCGCCCTACCTATCTACTACAATGGGCTTAAAAGTGTCACTTGATGTGCGCTGAACTGTTTCTTTGCCCAACTTTATTAACCTATGTTTTCGTCGAATTGATTCAATAGCTCTAGCAATTTGACGCAAAATATCTTTTTGCTTTTGAAAAATCGCCTCACCTTGATACATCAACGTCTAAGGTGCGACTGTTTATATATTGATCACTACACATGTATATATTACATTTCAAGATTTATAAAACAATCAAAATCTTTCCTATATCTACCTTGGTTAAGATTCCTATCCTTGTCAATTACAAAATATCCATACTTATCATCATTTCAGCAAGCTAAACACATATGCTTAAATTGCAAATAAGTCATATCAGTATTCACATGATCATCATAAATATGCTTTAGATTCATTTCATCTTGTTTAAATAACACAAGTAAATTAACATTATCGCGTACAAGATGTTCAGGAATATGGGCATATGTCTGGCTCAAGTAAAAACAGTCGACATCCTTGTGTCTACCCATGGAAAAAAATACTCTCATATTATCTTGTTTCTCACAAGCCACATCATCAAATACAATTACTGAATTTGGTTTTGCTTCACTTGGCATTATAACCTTTTCATACTCATTGAAAGGATAATACTCAACGCCATCTACTGATTGAAGGACTTTTTCCAGAAATTCATACTTTGGTTGTTTCATTGATTTTGAGTAGATGTAAATATTTTCAAATCTTAGTCCATTTGGATGTATCAGTATAGCCAGCAAAGCATTTGTCTTTTCACAGTTGGAAGGTCCACAAAATATTGCTCGTACACTATTTGGCAGCAAACGTCCATGTCGTTTTTCTCTAGTTTCGTTTTGAACAAGCGAATCAAAATTCTGGATAGGTAGTTTCACAGGTTGTGATTCAAACTGAATCTTGACAAGGACTGACTAGAAAACCTATAAATATCCTTGTTATATAGGTTGACCCTTCAGTCTGAAAGTATCCCTTGCATAGATATGATCGTTCACGGAGGGAAAAGAATCAGTCGTAAACGAACCGTGAAGCAGGCAAGACGCGGGAGAGGTTTGCTCAACAGAATCATCAACAATTTGCCGTTTCAGTTGCACTTGCCTGGTTACCAGTACTGTGGGCCAGGTACTAAACTAGTCAAACGATTACCACGAGGTCATCCAGGAATCAATCCACTGGACGCAGCTTGCAAAGAGCACGATATAGCGTACTCACAGAATAGAGAAAATATAGAGGCCAGAAACTCAGCTGACAGTGTACTAGCTGAAAAAGCTTGGAAACGTGTCTTGGCTCAGGACGCAGGCATAGGTAAAAAGGCGGCTGCTTGGGGAATAACAAACGCAATGAAGATGAAATCAAAATTGGGGATGGGTCTCAGGAATAAAAAATCTGCCACTACACTGAGAAAAATTGTTTTTGCAGCTAAAAAGTCTATGATTTCAAGTAATAATGCGCACACTGCCATTAAATCTGCACTCAGAGGCGCACGCGCCACCTGTCATGAAGACTGGCGGAAGAAGAAATGTGAATAAACCTCGTATTCTACTGCTGGTGGAGCTGCAGGAATAGCTAAAGCTGTGAATGATGCAAATTCGGCAAAACAACAACTTTCAGAGAGTAAGCTGATGCAGATTTACTTAAATTTGCAAAATCTTTGAAGATTCCGTATTTTCGAGGTGTTTTTATGCGAAATGGATTACGAAAGGGTGGGCCGCGTAAATATGAATGTGCTATTGTTAATCTTGATGATAAAAAAGGACCAGGAACACATTGGTGTGCTTATAAAAAGATTGACTGTAAAATAATTTTTCTATAATTCGCGAAAAAGTGCCAGTTTTTCCACCTGTTTTTGGTGTAAAAAGTTACCGATTTTTGCTCGATGACGTGGCGCATGCGCAGTGCCGACCTTTCCGGACAACAGTGACAAAAGTGGACAGATGCAGTGGAAAAAGTAAATGGACAGTGATAAAAGTGAGACACAGTGGAAAAAGTAAATGTTATTTCGGGTGGGTTCGTGCTGCCTCGGGTGGACTCGTGCATCGTGCGCAGCCAACTTCATTCTATTTTCCGACTGTCGTCCCTAACCTAAAAGCAATTTCCTGAAAAGTCTCGAGTTGTGTATTTTGTATGTACTTTTGTCACTTGGCAAAAGCAAAAAAACACCGTCAGTTTCTCCGAAAATACTGTGCTTGGTTTTTTTCACGAAAAATCGGAAGTTTTGAAGCCCTCAACTTTATGGGCCAACTATTCAATTGTGAGAACCAGCTTATTATTACTGCCATATTATTGCCATGGTTTTGATAATTACCATTGTCATTGTTGCGCCAATCGACAAAAAATCGCCTTCTTTTTACACAAAAAACAGGTAAACAAAAACTAGCACTTTTTAACAAATTATAGAAAAAGTATCGTGTCCCACACATTGAAAAAGCGACGATTTAAAACTCTCGCTTTTTCAACTTGTAGCACAATATACTATTATTTCGATAGCTTCGGTAATCTTCGGCCACCTTCGGATCTCTTCAAGTATTTCGGTCTTGGTAGCATAACGTATAATCACGAGAGATATCAAAATTACGGTACGTTCGTGTGTGGACATTTATGTGCTGATATTCGCAATTTCAAGTCAGTTGAATGCTAGCTGTCATCATGGATGATTCATTGACAATAACGTTATCGGGAACTTCTCCAGTCTTGGAAACTCACTATTTTCCGACGATTGACTTGTCCCCTTATAAAAATGACGCACTTGGACTGATTGAATTTCTAACTTTCAATTCGATACCTAATGTAGACATTGGTCAAAATAAATTTTACGTGGGTAATGAAATAATTGAAATACCTAGAGGAAGTTATGAAATAAGTGACACCAAGCGCTATTTACAGAATGATTTAGTAAAAAACGGTATTGAAATTCATATTAAAGCAAACAATAATACTTTGAAAAGTGAAATTTATTGCAGTCACGATGTAAATTTTGAGCCTAAAGATTCTATCGGCCATTTGCTGGGTTTCTCTCCACGCAGACTAGAAGCTAACCAAGTGTATGAATCTGATCAACCAGTATCAATCATGAAAGTGAATTCTTTGAGTATTGAGTGTAGCATAACTACAGTTGCATACATTAATGGCCAGAAAGTACATACTATTCATGAATTTTTTCCTGTAGTGCCACCTGGATATAAGATAGTGGAAGTACCATCTCATGTCATTTACCTGCCAGTAGCCGTGCAGACAATAGATCATATACAGCTCCGTATAGTAGATCAAGATGGACATTTGGTTAATTTTCGTGGAGAAGTTATAACAATTAGACTACACATCAATTCTCTCTAATAATGGGTATCGTTTTTAACAAAAAGATTGGCTTTGGTTATAATAAACCAGTACAATGTCACAAACTAATCAGTCGACAAAGAGCAGTCAAAGGGTTAACACCTCAAAGCGCCCTCTACATAAAAACTCAAGGTCTAAAGCTCAAAAGAAGAAGAGAATAAAGAGATTCAATATTTTTTGCACCTGCTTTTGTAAATTTATTTATCAACGTTTGATTATTTGTCATGGAGGGGAAAATTTTAAATATTCAAGCACCAATCATCTTTGATGAGTCGTTTGCACACTGTGAAATTCATGCACGTCAGCCTTATGCCTCATCAACCTTCAACGACAGTGATGAAATTCGTAAGAACTGATGGAGCACCAGTGACAAACACAGTTTTAGTTTCTAATGCCATCTGTCATTTGTTTGAACAAGCAAGATACGAAATCAATGCAATAGAAATTGATAGAAATACAAACTTTGATCTCACTAGTCTCATGAAAAATTATGTATCTCTAAATCCTGGGCAATCGCGTTACATACAGAATACTGGTTGGCTTGAAATAAATGATAATAATAATAAATCACTAGCCATCGATACTGGCTACTTTGATGTAGCCATACCGCTTAACATGATATTTGGTTTTGCTGAAGATTATCACAAAATCATTGTCAATGCTAAGCATGAACTTATATTGACAAGATCGAAAAGTGATGCAAATGCCATCTTGCAAGCAGCCCCAATTGAGCAGTACAAAATTGAAATTAACAAAATAAAGTGGTTATTGCCTAGCGTTAGACTGTCAGATTCACGAAAATTTCATTTGCTAAAATATATTGAAAAAGATCCACCTATTCCAATAAGTTTTCGAATTTGGGAACTGTATGCATACCCTCTACTTCCAACTACTTCAAACCATGTTTGGACAGTAACAAACATCAACACAATTGGAAAAACAGAGATTTGTCATACTTGGATTTCAAACAAACAGACAAAATAATTCTATTAGAAGTTCTAGCAACTTTGATCATTGCAATCTGACTAATGTCAAACTACTTTTAAATGATCAGTGTTATCCTTACAGTAATTTGAATCTTGATATTAATCGAAATCAGTATGCTCTTCTTTATGAAGTGTATACAAACTTTCAAGCAAATTACTATGGTAAAGAACGCAACCATTGCTATCGTGGGGAGAATTTATACAGTATGCACCTCTAGTTGTAATTGACTGCTCTATGCAAAATGAGTCACTAAAATACGGTCCAGTTGACGTTCGTTTGGAATTTCAAACTAGTGAAGATTTTCCAGCACAAACGTCAGCATATTGCTTAATTTTACTTCTTTATTCTTTAGAGGAATTCCATAAACCTTATCTGGAGGATAATCTGACGTGTCAAATTTATGAATATCCCGTTTAATGTAGTCGTAAAAGTTGGGAAAAGCGAAATGATAGATGAGACTGTCTGTATCTGTATATAGTAATTTTGCACAATTCCCAAAAGTTGGCGGAATATAGTTATAATGAAAATCGTCCGTGATAATTTTGGAGATATCAAGAACCGTAAATCCAATGTAGATAGGTTAATTGAAGAAAATTTTGGTTTTATTCATTTCAATGATTACCATATCCTCATTAAATATGGTACAACTGTGGAAATTTGGTTTAGCAATTAGATCTTTTGCACCATATCTCCCCTCCCATTTTTTTACAAGCTTGACATCTTTGTGCTTCCTGACGTTTTCCATAGTCTTTCCAAAGACGGAATTGTTCATCAATTTATATAAATTCTTTTCAAATTCGTTGGTCGCTCTTTTTCTATGTTCTGTATTTAAATGAATATAGTCTTTCACCCATGCCTTTTGTTTGAATTTTAGCACACGATGAATTTTCGTTAGTTTCATGCCTAATTTCAAGTACATTTTTAGATTTCGGTAATGTAGTTCATAATTTTTCTTTGGTAGCAAATTGGATACTAGCTTTGGAATCGTACATTTTGAACCAGGAGGCACAACGTGTTCTGGGCATAACGGAAGGTCCTTGTACAAATCGTGAAGCTCTTCTGGGTACTCTAGATCCACTTCAAGAATATAACCTTCAGGTGAATCATTGGGCACATTAAAAAAATTTGGATTATTTTCAAAATTTTCAAACCATTCAAAATCTTGACATGGTAAATATTCACTCATAGCTTTACCATACTGATTTTTGATGTCAAAGTAAAAAGTGTATGACTCTGGATTGAATGGATTAAAATCTTCTCCCATAAATCGATTATTTGCTTCTGCAAATCTAATTGAGCATTGTGAAACACCACCTCTGATTGCTTTCTGAATTAATAGTAATATTTCTGCATCAGTTAGTAAATGCAGTTCAATTCCTGTGTATTTTAGCATTGCATCAAAAGAAAGTCCCGGTGCCGTGTAATAGTGCAAAAGGTCTAATTTATATGTTGCAAAACAAGTTTGTCTAAAATTTTCAAAAATATCTGCTAAAAGCAGTACATCGGTTTTGAGGTATAGATCTGAATACTGCCCTAAATTTTGCAAATTAAAAGTTTCCCACACTTTACACGCATGTTGGTTATCTTCATCGGAAATGTGGCAATCATTTAATTTCGAATAGAATGCCTCTTTTGGAGGCAGACTCTCTTCTTTCAGTTTTTTCCAACTGTCAATGTAGTCATATGAGAATACACCTTTTCTCGTTCACAGATTAAATTCACTGTCATTTTTGCAACATTTTCTTGTAATTGTTTTTTCACTGTCATTGAGATGTGAGGCCAATTTTTCTAGACTACTTGGCATGAATCGGAAAGAATCGATAAATCTGAGTTTGACTTTAGTATCTGGAACATCTTTTGTAAATGAGATATGTTTTTCTTTATTGATTGGCAGTAAAGAGACATGTCTCTCAAAACTTTTGGCTCACTCTTTAATGAAAAAGTGTGAGTCGTAGCCAGATAAATTATGGAAAACTACTGGAATCACATGAGAGTCTTTGTAATTGATGTTGCAGCTTCCGTGTGCTGGACCACGGTACTTACCTGTGAAGTGGCAGTGATCACGATGTTTAACATCATCTTTCTTAAATTCTTTTTCGTAAATGTGACATACTTTAGCATTTAGAAAATCTTGTTTTTGCTTGGTTGTTAATATTTCCATTGGTACTGGATTTTTTAAGCGAGAATTTACTTTAACTGCTAATTCTTTTAATTCTTTTACAAACCATTCAATACAGTCTTTTCCGATAAACTTTAGGTTCTGAAGTTGAATCATCAAAACTGCACTGTGTATAATACGCAACACTCGTGGGGATATGCTTTTGATACGCCGCTTGATCTATTTGTGAATTTGTGACCGGTTTCAGCAAACATTCAATGTCTGCGTACACCGCAAATGGTACATTTTCCTTGTATCTATAATTTTTTAATTTTAATATGTTCCCACCCTCCTCCTCTGTTAGGAGTATGACTCTACACTTATTTAAATTTTCACAATCAGCTCTGTGGTTCATTAGAGGTTTTTCAAGTTTAAAGTGACACAAGCACCTATCACAGAACCATGTGCGACACTTAGAATTTGTAAACTGTGATTTTATGAGTCGAGAAAGATTTTTAATCCATGCGAAGTGATACACTGGATTACTTTCGCTGCCATCAAAATCAGTATTTTTAATCATTAACAAGTGAATTGTGGGACATCTAGATTTCTCATTGCTTATATACAGGGGGCAATCTCATCTTTTTTCCTATTTTCAAAAGTGATGGGAAAATTTATTCCATCACGTTTCAAGAGAGTATCAAAATGTGGATAGGAACTAGTGCGATGAGAATCTCTTTCAGCAGGGCAACGAGCTGCCATTACCGACCAGAGAAAACAGTATTCGTCATTGTTCTTAACATTTACAACTGCTCCTTTGTCTCTCATAAATTTAGGCAATCTCATAAAAGTTGATAAGCCTACTGTAAAAGGTGCATACTTATTTATATTTACATTTAAATTTATTATTTCTTTTAATTTCCATCCAGATTTTGTTTGCTGAAAATCCTCTACTTTAGCCAAAAGTTGCTCTCTGACTTTACTCTCAAACCATTCATTTATTTCTGTTGATTTTAAAATTAGTTCATTTTTAGTATTGAAGAATATGATTGCTTCAATTTCCCGAACCTTTTCTATAGCACTGAATTTTGCGGCAAGAATAACATTCGTTTTTAAACCCCCCAACGAAACTTTTCAAAGCATTTTTTGATCTGTAAGTAATCATTGTTTTCGAATCTTCGAAAAAACTATCTAAATCTTTATGGTTTAAATTTACAATCAAACCTGTTCTCACTCGACTCTTAAATGCAGACTCCAGATCTTGCCATCTGATCCTGTCTCCTTTCCTATCCAAGCCCTCATTAACACCAGTTCCACTTTTTTGTAGTTTTTTGAATATCCTGTTTTTTGATGTCATTAGGCCAATGGTTGCTTGCAGTTTATTTTTTTCACCCAGAGATAGGTGTTTCTTTCCCTGTCGCAAAATTTTATTTAGCCTCCGAATATCCTGGGTTCATTGATGTGTCGAGTACAAGATTTCTGAAGTTGTTGCATTTTCAGTCAAAATTTCATATGCATCGTCGTAAATCTGGACAACCTTCTTACAGTCCAATGAATCCATTTTCGAATATTATTCTCATAGGATGGTTAGATGACAATTGAAAAAAATTCGCTATGAAGTGACTTTTATAGTGAAACAATTTCACAAATATTCCAACGGACGGCACTATGTGTAAATTTTAAGAAATAAGGAGCACTAACCGATTTTCAACACCAGGTTTCTTATCTCCATTTCACAAGTCGTATATGTCACTGAATGTATGGTAATAAGAATAAACTTTTAAAAGTCGAAAAAAGTATATATTAAAGTGTACAAAACTGTACTGTTGTATGAAAACAGTTCAACAAATATTTCAAATCACTATATCAATTTTTTACTTCACTTTTTTATGCTTGTGTATTTCTCAAATGCTGGATGACAACTGAAAGAAATATATACGAAGCGCGTCTTTTATAGATGCACGTTTGCTATCCTTGTCTAGTAACATATTTCCCTCTCTGTCTTAATGTTCTAGAACGTTCTACATTATAATCGACACGTTTGGGATATAATTTTTGCAACGCAAAAAAAAATATAATGCGTCATTAAAAGAACCTTTAAGTTGTTTACGAAAAATTCTTTACAGAAATTGTGTGTAGTATAATTTGAAGTATTGCATTATATGATGTAACAAAGTTCTAAAACGTTCTACATCATAATCGACACGTTTGGAAGATAATGTTTTGCGAAGTAAAAAATGTAATGCGTCGCCAGAAAATAAAAAATAACCTTGAAGATGTTTGCACAAAATGTTTGACCTTTGAATTAAATTATTTAGACAGAAAGCAATAAAATCATCCTCGATTTCTATAAAAACTATATTTCACAGTAGCTTTAGTGGATGATTGAAAATTTTCAAATATTTGTTTTGTATTTAGCTTATTTTTCTTATAAATTTAAATCTTCAACGTGTAATATGCAAAACTGCCCTTCTAAATAAGAGATGAAAAAGATGCTGAAAAACGAGCATATATCTGTGAATAAAAAAAAAAGGTATGTGACCTCATATCAAGTGTCATTAAGGAGTGATAAGTGTTGAACAGTGCACTCTTAATATAAATAAGTTAAAGCACGTGTAAAAAAGCCTGGAATAAAATGCACAATCTCGAAATTGTTTGCAGTATCTTATTTCATGTAACATGTCGAGAGGTTGACGGGACCTAGCATATGGCAAAAGAATGATTATCAAACTTTGTGGGTCGACTAAGAAAGCGAACTTTTGCGAGCAGTAAACAGAACTGATCTCTAGAGAACGAAAGCAGAGTCTAATGCTCGATACCAGAATAAAGCGATAAGGATCCCGAACATATGACCTACCATAAGGAATCCTTTAGGCACTTTTTTACCTATATTATTATTCAATTGGCTTAAAATATTTTTTAATTCTATTTTTTTTATCTTCCTTTTTATCCATGAGTTCTAGAACGTTCTACATTATAATCGAAACTTTTGGGATATAATTTTTTTTGCAACGCAAAATGTAATGCGTCATTGAAAATAACCTTGAACTTGTTTACCAAAATTCACGGATTATTTGCGCACTAAATGAAGGCACGAATTTTTCAGTTCAATATGTTATCTATAAGGAAGCAATAAATAAAATTTATAGACAAAACAGGATGTCATGCATAACCCTCCGTATCAAATTTCATATACATATGAAATTTGTACATGTACACTTGCACCTTTTTGCGCATTAAATAAATATGTTATCTCTAAGGAAGCAATAAATCATTCTTGTTTTTCTTAAAATAACTATATGACGCAGTAGAAATCGCCAGGACAAAACAAAATATAACCTTGAAAGTAATTACGCGACATGCTTGAGATAAGAAATAACCTTGAAGCTGTTTGCATGAATTCAGAATTGCGCAATATTATTTTATGACGTCAGCTGTAGAATGTTCTTGATGTCGGTAAAGTAGGTCCAGTACACCTCTTGTATCAATTTCGGTAAGGTAGGAATGCATCGTGACGTCATCAGGACCCTTGAGAATGTTCTAGAGGCTTAGCACGGACATGAACCACTTCCTAGAAAAATTTAGCATGGACACGAACCACTACAGCTAGAATCTTCTCGATGTCGGTAAGGTAGGAATCTTGCATTAAAAACCCCCATATACATCTACTATTTTATTTTAAATAATTTTATTTTATTTAGTTTATTTTTGAATATTCGATTTATAATTTCTTATTTTAAATAAACAGTCAAATATTGTTAAATATTGAAACAAAAATTTTGTAATTAAAAATTTGCAAACTGAATGCTTAAAAAATGGAGTATTTTAGATTGCAATAATATTTGAATAGAATTTGATATTGAATAAAAGCATTTAATTAATTCTAATAAAATTAACACATACTGGCTTTCACTTATGTCCATAAAACGGGTACTTTTATCACCATTCATGCAATAATTGAGACAAAATCTACAGTTTATTATTATTAAAACTAGGGTGCTTGTTCAACCTATTGGAAAATAGATATCCAGAAACTTTTGCACCACATTACAAAGAAGAGAAAATCATTTTTTTATACTCCTACATGTGCGTGAGTTATTATTTGCTTTATGTAAGATTTCAATTTCAGTTAACGTTTACCGAAGATGTTTACTCATAAATCTGTCTTGGTTCGTAGTTTAGGACGCACGTGATGTTTTTTTTCTTGCGTGTTACTAGAAAGTATGCAGAATGCAAATATCTATTTACTTTTCATAATTATTGTTTATTGCACTATTCTTACCATAGAGACTATCAGACCACTGATACGTGTCCGTAGACCGGTACACTAACTCTGTACAGTTGAATATCAAAAGCTCTCGCATTCAAAAAAGTTACAAAAGCGGCCAATTTTAGCGAGATTCGATAAATTCTTGTCCCGGCCTGCATCACTACGTCATTATATCAAATCAAACAAATTTTTACTTATGTTGAATGTATACTTTCACCTGCAATTAATAAAAAGACCTTGAAGAAGCAATTTCCTAAATTTAAACATAACTATTCCCTGGATGGATATTAATAATTCACGCTAAAATGATTTATTTTTGGATAATTATTGCTGCAATTTTTCGCATCTTGTCTCATTTTTTCAGTAAACTGTAGTTTTAACTTCAATAGTAACTGTAGTAACTGTAGCTGTACCACAGCCCTTTTAGTGCTCCTTCGTGATTGAAAGAAAAAGAATTTTTTTGCCATAATTTTCTTGGATATTACGAACTATCTAGATTTTTCATGAAAACCAATTTAAAATAGTATAGGCCTAAAATATTAATCCCATCTGTCTGGATTCGAGGCCAACGGAGCGAACTAAATGTTTTTACATCAGTAATTGATCTTTCGTAAGCTGAGTAAATATTTAATTACTATAACAATCTAGGGCGTGGATACGTGTAACTCTGCTTGCCCCCACCTATTTTATTTAATTTTCTCCGTTATTTACATCGATGTCATAATTAATCAAATGAGGTTTGTCGATAACTGAAACACATAAATTAAAAATTAAATAATAATTACCAAATAGTTGGAAAAATATAATTAATATTCCTGTTAACAAAATTATAGAATTTTTTAACTCTTTAAAAAAACGTACAGATCCGTGAAACCCCTAAATTTTATGACAGGATTTTTTGTTTGAATGCTAGTTTTCAAGTACGCTAATATTTAAAAAAAACTGCATTAAAACTTCCATATCAAAGGTAATTTCCGATCATCTGGAATGCTATGGACCAGAGCACATCTTTTGGTGGTCGTTAAATATTACCATAACAGCGAAAAAGAACATAATATTTACAAGTACTTAATAGAAAATTTTGCAAAACATTCTGAGATGTAGTATTTACATTTAGAGAAAATGAATCTTTCAAATTATTCCAAGAATTCCAAACAGTGTTCGCAATTACATATCATACTCTTGACTTAGGAAAGTAATAAAATTGTCATTATTTTTGCAATATCTACTTCAAATTTTCGCCAAATTCATAAGGATTATTTGTCTCGGAATTTGGTTATACATTTTTCCCCGTATTATGAATACTAAGAATCATTAACAAACAAATGGTCTCTCAAATCGCGACATAGAATAAATTATTATACTTATTGCGCCGAACCTCGAATACGTAATGTCTACGTGTAGGCAAATACTATCTATACAAGAATACTGTAGCAATGATTGTTATCATTCTCTAAATATTCAGTCTTTTGCTATTCCTCCTTCTTTCACAAATTTTTCGTAGAAAAAAATCTTTATTGGAAAACGATTGTTTTAACATTCATTTTTCAAGATGATGGAAGTAATACTTGGTGAGTAATTACCAATTATCTATACAAAAAATTCATACTTTTGTAAAAAGATTTTACTCAAGAATTAAAGTATATTAATTCTGGATTGGTAAATAACTCTTTTTATATTTATAACATATACGTGCTGAATGGAAACTAATCAGAAATTATTAGAAATAAATAGATTCAATATACATTATGTTCTATATTACTTTAAATCATTAAAATCTTATTTTTTTATTTTACTAACATGCAAATGGTATTATATGACGTCACGAATTACCTACCGTCCCATATGTTTCTTTTCCGCTTTCTTATTTTCAATCTAAAGTTTTGTTTGAATAATCTAATTGACTTTAATTTTTAACACAGAATTTAATTAAGAACAAGGCTTTAGAATTTATGTCATATCCAGTGTGAATAATTTATATGATTTTAAAATGAAACTCTATTTACTTATATATGTATAAAATTCAAGTGGAGAATTACAAATGAGTAAATAAATATGTTCATTTTTTTATTTTTAAAGCTATTGAAACTTTTTTCTCGGCCGAATTTTCATTTGCCACTGAAAAGGATTATGAGGTGAGTTTTATACAATACTGAGGACAGTTATTTAAAATTCCTACATTATACAATATTAACAATTCTTCTTCGTTCTTTAATTGATAAAAATAAAATTATTACAAGAAAAGTGCGTGAAAGAATATTGCTTATAGTAAAATTTCTCACTAAAGGGGCTATAAGGTAAATGTGAGAGTGATCTTAAACTTAAGGCGGATTCTGTATTTCAAACGCATGAAAAACTAAGCATAATTTTCAAACTGGGTTTTATCGAATAGAACAGATATTCCAAGATGTCCACAATCGAAATTCCCAAATTTCATTGTATCATAATTCTGGGCTTTTGTCGGGATATTTTTTGGCTGCATTGCTGATTTTTCGGCTCCACTGCTATGTATAATAAAACCACCTCTTATAAAAAACTCAAACTTGGAAGAAACAAAGTACATCAGACTTTTTAGCAAGGTCCTATCTGCGCGGTACGAAGAGGGTGCTTTTTGCGTTAAGGATTAGAGCACAAAAATCGAAGTTGTCATTTTTTAGGTGCCCAAAGATCAGAGACTGCATTGACACTGTAAAATTCTGAATAAGATTATATTTTGGCAAATTCATATCTGCGCGGTACGAAGAGGGTGCTTCTTAAGTTTAAGGTTAGAGCCCAAATATCCGAGTTCGTATTTTTGAGGAGCCCAGAAATCCGAGACTCTACTGACATTGTAAAATTCGGAACAATATTTTTGGGCAAAGTCATATCTGTTTCGTACGAACAGGGTGCTTTTTGAGTTAAGGCTTGGAGCCCAAAAACTGTCAGTACGTCCTTGTCAGAAGAAAAAGTTTTTCAGAATTTTACAGCTTGAATAGAGTATCTGATTTTTGGGGTCCGCAAAAATACCGCATTCAAATTTTAGGCGTTAAACCTTACCTTAAAAAGCACCCTGTTCGTATCAGATTGATATGACTTTGCCAAAAAAATATCTTTTCCAGAATATTACCGTGTCAATAGAGTCTTTGATTTTTGGGTTTCTTGATAACACCAACTTCGATTTTTGGGCCTCTAATGCAAATCTTCAAATTTTTTAACCCTCTTCGTACCGCGCAGATATGATTTTGCCAAAAAATAATCTCCAGATTTGTACAGTGTCAATCGACTTTCTGATTTTTGGGCTCCGTAAGAATTTCAAATCGGATTTTTGGGCTACAACCATCAAGTTAAAAAACAACCCTTCTGTACCACTATCTGTTTGCTGCGACGCGCGCACACCACTCACGCTTGCACTTGCATACAATTTATACCCTTTGTAGTTCCCAAAATATGCCCAGGAGCCAAAAATTTTGGGGGACTTTTTTATTTCATTTAATTCGCCATTCCGCTGAAAGAAACCGGAACTCTCGTGGTATACAATACATTTTATATCTAAAAATGTATTGAAGTTTGAACCCCAAAAATCAGAGACCACACTGTTGGAAAAATCTGTACTAGATTTAGTATGCATGTAATGGAAGCAATAATGCACAACATGAAATTAAATTTAGTATACCAGCGTACATTAAATTTAGTATATTTATACTGAATTTAGTATACGCGTATACTAAGTTTCATATACGTGTATACTAAAATAAATATGAATATACTAAATTTACTATACGCTGGTATACTGAATTCAATGTCATGTTGTGCATTCTTGCTTCCATTACATCTCTACTAAATTTAATACAGATTTTTCTAACAGCGCATGTTTCCGTGGAGCCCGCATATAAGAGACTGTAAGAGACTGTGAACAGATTCGAAAAAGTGATACTTATGAAGGGTGCAGCTTCGGTTTCTCCAAGTTTTATTTTTCATAAAGAATTTTTTTTGAGATAGGTGTTATTCTTGGAAATTGGTTGCTAGTACGTTCAAAATCACACAAAAAGCATAAAAGTCTGATGTGCTTCATTATCTTCAAGTTTGATTTTTGACACAGGGGTTTAATTTTTTAGATATAGGGGTGGTTTTTGAATAAAATGTGTATTTGAGAGCCCCAAAAAGACCTAAATGATTATGTTTTTACGAAGGATGTTATTTTTGTATAGAAAGGGGTGGGTTTTTTTCATTTTTTGTTTGGTGCACTAAAAAGCCCAAAACAAGCCTAAAAGTCTGATGCATTTTGTTTTCTCCAGATTTGAGTATTTACATTTGGGTAGTTTGATTGTACATAAATGAAAAATGTAGCTTTCTATTCATTTTAAAATTCGTTTATCAAAAATATATCGCCATTTTTTCCCGTAACCGGTGGAGTGACGATAACCCCACATTTACCTCATGCTTACGTTAGTTCGTATCTATATAATTGAAAAATGTAAATTATACGCAATTTGTGTGCAACTGCAAATTGTACCAAACTAGAAAAACGATGACAAATAGTACTTCTACTAATCAAAATGATATTTCTTCTAGAATTATGCTGACAATGGATGTAGTCCGAGATGGTTCGTAAGTAAACAAAATTTGACACGATTTTTTTCCCTATTGAAAAATGATTGGTTTTCTCAAAAACTGTGAACCAAAGAGATAATATGTTTTTAGACGACACCACCTTTCGGAGCTGACTTATTTGTAACTGATGCTAAGCAGTATACGCATATCATGAAAGAAAGAAAACGCTGTCACAAAAAGTGCACAGGTCAGTTGTGTAGAAAAATCTTTTTCTTATTCTCTGATTATTTGTTTTTCAAATATCTTAAAATAACGCTTTTATAAATGGTTTACTTTAAAACGCTTCGAAATTTAAATTTATCCACCACAGAAACTTTCAAAAGCGAATTGAAACCTCGCAGAGATAACGTATATCAACTTATGCTCACAGTTTGAACAAAAATTCCAACAAAACAGATTTTGGTTAATATAACGTTATCTCGACGCCTACATTTCGCTTAACGTCGTGTTTGGTCCGGGTAACACTTCCGGTCAATTTAATTATAACTGCAGTTCGCTGATTTTAGTAAAAGATATTAAATTTACCAAAAATTATATCAATTTTTAGTAATGGTAGTGTTGCATTTTAAACTTATCTCAATCATATTTATTTTCATTGAGAGATTAGTTCCATTTGCGTCCTTTTTCATGTCCAGTAAATTGCAACCAACGATATAAGTTGATTCCAATACTAATAGGACATTAAAACTAGCCCTAAACATTTGACAACTAGATTTGAAGATTAAATAAACTGCAATTGAGTAAGATTAATTCTTACAATAAAAACTCACACTAAATTTTAAATCATTATTTGATAACAAAAGCAACGGATTGTGGATTCACTCAAGGGAGAAGTGATTGCGTATTTTTAAATTATTTAAATTAATGTATAAAATCACTCTTATATAAAAACAGGCAAGTAGGATTCTCCCTAAATATTAAATCAAAAACCAAAACTTCCTTCGCGCATCGAGGTCTTTATCGTAAGATAAATTTCAAAGTCGTTACGAATTCTTTTCTGGCTCTATTCTTTTAAAAAAAATCAAAGTAAAATTTCTTATTAAAATTTCAGTAGCGGATGCAACCATGCACAACGAGGTCTTTATCGTGAGAAAAAGTTCAAGGTCGTTACAAAAAAATTTGCACACACTACATTATTATTTATTTAGTTTCCCATAATTAAATTCAAACATGCACACTAATAAAAAAATATAAAACCCAAAAACTTACGTCTAACTAGCCGAATTCTAACGTCTTCAATGACAGGTAGATCAATGACAGACCAAGCGTCACGCCGGCAACCCGATTGGTTACTGTTAGCGCGCGTATTTTAAATTATATAAATATTCAAAGTTAATATTTATAATAAATAATGATTGAGAAATGCATGAAAAGTAATTCCTTAATCCTAAAATAAGATTTTGGAGTGACAGATAAAAAAATAATTTAATTTTAATGAAAACGACTTTATGAATTCTGCGTTCAGAGAAAGAAATAATTTTTTTTATCACAATGATCCAAAATTCTATTTTAGGATTAGGAAATTACTTTCGATGCTTTTACCAATCATCATTCATCATAAATATTAAATTTGAATATTTATATAATTTAAAATACGCGCGCTAAAGTGTTCGTGAATCATCCTTTCCTCCCACCTGCTTGTCCACTTATGAGTCAGAGGCGGATCAATATAAATATTTGCCCGCAGCTTTGTGATTTAATTCTAATTATCAAAATAGAACGACCCGTCTCAACCTGAAGTTATACAGCGATCGAACGCGACGTGGAGTGGTATGGAATGGAGGTGTCGATCTCTGCCTATAACATTTTTTACAAGTATCCGATTTTTAAAATGATGTGATTATTTACATTATAATAACTATCAATAACTGTTTTAGATATGGTTCTATAGATATTTCAAGCAATGGAGGACGGTGAAGATCAGCAAAAGCCAGATCAGGTCTTAGACAATTTAGTAATGATTAATAGAAAAAAAATCATCCATATTTGACTTTGAAAAGATCAATATTTATCTCGTTACAAAACTTTTTCTGAAAACCTTATTTCATTGGGGATTTTCCAGTTTTTTGTGATGAACTCGATGTACTTTTTGGACTACAAAAACGGCGAGCACAATCAATCTTAAAAAAGTATTGAAATCAGAAACTTTATATTAGAAAAAAACATGTTCTATTCAATTTATATGCTGTGAGAAAATTTTCGACAAAATATTACTTCCTGAATATCTCAGAAACTTAATGTGACGGGGACAAATGAGAATCGAATTCAGCACAAAGAATTAATCAATCGAATAGTAAATAGTTTCTTTACAATGCTGAATATATTATTTTTCGAAGTAGGAAAATTTGAAAAAGCTGAAAATGATTGACAAGTAGTATAAAAGAATAATGATTTATTTATTTGCAATGTATATAAGCAACGCCCTTTGGCACTACAAACATTATTGTCGTTATATTTTATGATGTTCAGTAAAGAATAAATAAGCCAATTAGGTGAATAATCCCCGATTCTATTTTTCATATTTAAAAAAAAAAAGTTTTTTTTTCAATTAAAAAAAATGCTTAAATTGTTTAAATATTAGCTGAACATTCATTCGGAATTTTGTTTGTTTCTCAACATCTTAATTTTTTTTTGTATCAGTAGTATCTGTCATCTGAACATTATTCTGAACTTTTACCTGATGTCTGCTATTTTATCTGAATACTATGTAAACAAAAGGACATATGAACGAAAGTGATAAGCGTTTTATCCCGAAGCTAAAAATTTTTTAATTCCTGAATTTTAATAGTGTTCCTTTGAAATTTTTTTCAGAGTACCTGAAGGATATTATTTGAACAGAATCAAACGGGAAAATCCAGAAGTAACAAGTTAGTTTATCACGACGTTGGTGATACTGAATGGATGACTTGAACTATTTTCAAAGGAAAATAACGAACTCCTTTTCTGCGGTTTGCAATGAGAATTTGGTGCAATCAGTACGGTCCAGACGATACAAAAATGCAAAAGAACAGAATATGCAAAAGTATTTATAAACTCATTTGCAAAAGAATTAGCAGAAAAAGGATTGGACTCGTTTCTATTCATTATTAGAGAAAATTTGACTTCAGAAACAATGTTCAAATTTTTTAATTGCAACTAAACCATCTACAAGATTGGATAGAAATAAAAAGTTAAAGAAGCGGTTGCATAATGATAAGTGACCATATTAAATGAATGAAAATTAAATAAATATAACACAATTTGTTGCAATTTAATCATAATGATGATTAAATCGTAATAAATAGTGTTATATTTAATTAATGTTCCTTCAATTAATATGTTCACTTATTTGACAACCAATTCTTTAGTTTTCTTCATGTGTATTCAGTCTTGTGGATGGTTTAGTTCCAATAAAAAAATTTTAACATTATTCCTGAAGCCAAATTTTCCCTAATCATGAATAAAAACGAGTCCAATCCATGTTCTGATAATTCTTTTGAAAATGCATTTATAACTACTTTTACATAACCTTTATTTTGCATTTTTCGATTGTCTGGACCGTAATGATTGCACCAAATTCTGTTTGCAAACCACAGGACACGAGTTCCTTATTTTCCTTTGAATATAGTTCAAGTCATCTATTCAATATCGCCAATTTCGTGATAAACTTCATTGTTATTTCTGGGTTTTCATATTTAATTCTGTTCAAATAATATCCTTCAGGTACTCTGAAAGAAATTTAAAAGGAACTCTATTAAAATTCAGGAATTTAAAAATTTGTAGCTTCGGGATGAAACGCTTATAACTTTCGGTCAGTTTCCTTTTGTTTACATGTTATTCAAATAAAATATCAGATATCAGGTAAAAGTTTAGATAAATGTCCAGACGACAGATACTACTGATCCAGAAAAAATTGAAATGTTAAGAAACAAATAAAACTCCGGATGAATGTTCAGGTAACATTTAAAGACTTTGAGCATTTTTTTTAATATATTTTTTTTTAGTATCAACAAACAGAATCCGGGATCATTCACGAAATAGGTCATACTTTTATTTATGGTTTCATTATAATTCTACTATTGAAATTTTCTAAATTCAATAAAAATTTAAAAATTAAATATTTCAGATAATTCAAATAGTCGCATGCCGCCTACTTGAACAAATTTTTATTGTTTATTTTATACAGGCATAAATTTGGAATTGTTGACTTTTGAAGGTTTCCAATATTAATTCAATTCAATTAAAGTTTTTGAAGGTTTCAAATTTAAAATTGTTTAATTTTGAACGGAAACTTTCGAAATGTTCACATATTATTTTTGTACATTCTTTTTACATGTACAATTTACGATTTTAATATATTGAATTTGTCAATTTTCAGTGTCACATGTTTGGGTTTCAATATTAAATAGTTCATTTAAAATAACTTAATTCAAACGACTAAACGGCTAAAGTTTTTAAATTGTATTAATTCCAATAATCCGAAGGCAATCCTGAGATTAAATAAAAGGCATTCGGGAAATATTATGTGTACTCAATAAATAGTTAATTTTGAATATTATCGTATTTAGAATTTTTTTTAGGATTTGAAGTAATTAGGCTGGACACCCAAAGTTCAGAGCAGATCTTGCCACACCCTATTCGCTGAAATTTCAGGCATGCGCATTGGATTTTATTTTTCCACGTGTGCGCTAAGTTTAGCCAATAGCTGATCGTTATGATCACCATGAATAATGCAGAATTATAGAAAAGGTGCACCCGGCAGCGACAAAAGGAGTGGCGACTTCTGCTCTGAGACCGGGAACTTAATACCTCCGGTCTATTTATTGATTTAAGTTTCTATCACAGCCTTGTGTAAAAGTGCTTTGTAGCCCTTGTGGGCAAACATTATTACCTTATAAGCTGGAAACTAAAAATTTATATTGGAAATTAATATGATAAATAAATGGTGAACAAGTTACTGGTTATTTCAAGATTTTCTTTTCTAGCGTCCACTCAGTTTAAGAGACTGGTATACTCCAATTTTAATATAAGGATATACTTACAGAAGATATCGCCACAAAAATGGCAGAATTATGATCTCCTAGACAATAAATTATGTGCGGCAAATCTGCTTCTTTCGACTTCCACTTAATAGCAGTTTGAACGAAATTACATTTAGATAATTCATAACTATTTCATCACAGGCAAAAAAAAGTCTTGATTCAAGCCCAAAAGGTGGCTTGTTTCAAGGTGTAATATAAAGAAGACCAGTCACGTCAAAAACTAGCCTGGTTTTAAAGCCTTAAAACCCGCCGTATATAGAACTAGAAGTTAGCCCAATTATAGACTAAAAATTAGTCACAAGCCTAAATGTGGTCTTGAATGAAGCTGCTGCACGGACTAGAAGTTAGCCGTTAGCCAGAATCTGGGCTTGAATAAAGATTCTATATGAACAAGAATTTAGCCGATAGCCAGAATAAGGGCTTAAATCAAGCCAACATTTGAATTTAAAAGTAGTCCCCTAATCTAACCTAAATTAAGCCTAGATTATATATATATATATATATATATATATATATATTGTATTTAGAGTATAGTACTGTTCAACTTTCTTTTGGAGCAATACCGCAGAAACAAATGTGAATGCTATAGAAGAATTCATTTCTGCATTTCTTCCTGCATGCTAAGTTTGATGCCTTCATGACTTCTCTGAACCTGGGTATTCGCACGACTTTTCTCTGCCCTCATTTTGGCATACTGAGATTGATGATTTTTCAATCGTTTCTTCATTTCAGCAATGAGTGCCTCCTGAAATGTAATGAAAAACAGATAAATATGAATTTTATTGTATACATTACCGAATCCATATCAAATGAGACAGGTTCCACACTTCAAGTCGCAGCAATTTTTCGAAATATTTTGAACCTTCACAAACTGAGCGATGAATTATAGGTTAGGCGTCACATTTTCGAATATCTAGCTGTGATTCCCAAAAAAGTGACAGAATTTTATAAAAAATGTACTTATTACCTTCAAATATCTATATAGTAGAATCCTGGGCTTTTTCACATGTCATATTTCACATACCAAACATATCGAGGGGCGTGTCCTAATGGCACAGAGTGGGGGTAATGAAGGGATGTGACCTCTGCTTATTTACCTAGAGGCGTAGCCTAATATTAAAGGGTGGGAAAGTTAGAGAGGGTGTGGTCTCTTGTGATTGGACGAGGGGCGTGTCGATGATGAAAGGCCTTACCCCCTGCCTCTGTGAACCTGCGATTATGGATCGACAGGAATCATTACAATGGAAATTAATTATGCTAATCTTACTTTCTATTCAGGTTGTCAAAGATGTGTTAAAATAAAAACGATATTATTCAAGTACGTGTTAGACGATACTATTCAATTATGTGTGGAGAGAACAAGTTCAACTTTGTCAACAGTGTATGAAACTGAGATAGATATCTTTTCCAGAAAAACAATTTCAAAATATAAATCGACGAAAGATTCCTCGAGTTTAGCTTGTACCTGACTTTGAGCTTAATCATTTTACGAAATTATTCTTCATTTTGGGATTTTACGTTTTCAGAGATTAAATAATTGACACTCACTTGGATTAACAAATCCTTATATGTTTCTACATTTTTTAACAATCGTTGAATTCTTTTAGAGCGTTCATAGACACACACGACAGCATTTTTCAAGCCTTTGAAACTAGAATTTTGAAGAACTATTTCTAAAGTATATCTTTCTTTTTTCTTCTTCGCCTCAACCTCGCCCTACTCTGTGTCATAGTTAGACTCGTCGTTGTATTTATTTTTTGTAGTCCTTCAACAGCATTGAATTGTTGCTGCGAGCGGCTGTAAACAATACCTTGTATTTGCCTAATTCAATGGTCTGTAGGCATAAAGGTGAATTTTCCCAAACAGAAGTATGAATCTATCATATCCAAAAGTTGTTGAAGTTTTGTTAGCATTGCAGAGTAGAGGGTGATTCCGCTTCCTGAACTATTCATTAGTTTGAAAACTGGTTGAAATTTCCCACGTGATCGAGCCTCAAGTCCAATTGGAATCGTATCGGAAAATGAATGATTAAGTCCGTGAACAGTTGTTAGAATCATTGTCGTGTTGTTTATGTGAAGTTTGTAGACATTATGACCAAGCGTTTAGGACCAGCTTTAGTAAGTCTTTTTTTGAGCGGTGATGACCTGGATTTGATCCTTTTTATTCTTGTTGTTTCAGGAAGAGCGTAATTGATAGATAGTTTAAACTATCAGATCTACATTCTACATATATCCTTAACCAAACTTCCGAAAGCTTTCGGGGTTTACGGCGTCAAAAAGTGTACTCTTTCCCATATCTTCAATACGTGATGCATGCATTGCATTTAGAGACTTTTTTCTCAAATATGCTAATGTGTGCCCCTTTTCAGGAAACGTCACGATAGCCTCAGCATAATGAGTAGTCAGTAGAGCATAGCCATCGAGTGGATATTGTGGTGTGAAAAAGAGCTCGGAAAAGAGATTAGGCATGCATGTAGTTCCCGTGAGTATCGCACACTTGAGGGAATCCTGGTCTAAGGCTATTAAGAAGACCAGGGTAATAAATATATTCTACATTTTCACGGATGTTTCTGGCATGGGTGTACGGAATGTAGGAAAATTGATCTCGACACACAAATAAATAATGGTATTAGCTAGATAAACTTTTTGAACGTACCCGTGCTCAAAGAGAAAAGCTGCGAAAAGCTGGTTACATTCTCAAAAAAATATCGGAATGTAAATTCAAAGCAATAAAACAAAATTTTCGGATATTATACATTTTTGTAAGATCATCCGTTATTATTAAATTATGCCTCAAAATCTCTATCACCCAGTATTCCCCAGATAACAAAATGCGCGCACAGTGAATCGCACGCGTGCCCATTTTCTCGCACGGTGTGCACGCAGGGAATGAGACAGATGCCCAGGAAAAAAAACCGATAAAAAGCGAGTCAGTTAGAATTGCGTATCTGTCATTTGCAGATTGAAAGAATGAAAATCCAATCGGTTGGCCACATTTTTAATCTGTCACCTGTGCGTGGTGCTTTACATTTTCCATTCCGCATTTGTTAAAATTCTAAATGAATAAAGTTGAATGAGACTGACTAACCTAAAATAATTCCTATAGGCATTCTACGATTCATTAATGTGCACATGAATAGGTTGAAATTCAATATGAAATGGTGGTCTTGAAAGATCGCATCCAATGTTAAAGATATGATGCACACTTAGCAACTTTGAATGAGCGTGAATCTACCAAGTGCAGGTTATCTCAGGTTATGTTTAACTGAGTAGAATGTGAAGATTACAATTTTAAAGAATTAACTGCTTTGCATGAGAAGTAGGAAGTAATAAATTTGAATTGGAAAATGCAGATTGTGTCACGTACGATAAAAATAACCCTTTTGTTTCATACATATAGCTCCCGGTAAAAGCTGACTAAACTTCCGAGGTTATAGTAAATAGAAATTTGGAGTAATTCAAATTTCCCGGGGGGGGGGGGGGCTTCCCGTAAACTGAAGGAAGGGCGAGAGACTCGTCTTTCCTGTAATTTTATTTGATTGTGGGTTGGTACCCTTGCTCCCGAACTGGGAGTTGTTGTCCCTGAAAATCTTACTTAATGAAGACAAGGTGACGGGCGAAGCCAAGAAAAATGTATCAGCTGTTTTACCTCATTGAAAATTTTATATTTTGATTTCCTAATTCGTTTTCACATCACGTAAATCCTTAAAACTAACAATGAAAAGTACAATTGAAACGATACATTGCTTACCGTTGATTTGGTCTTAAGTCTACCGCTGGAGAGTAGAAAAGCGATAGAAGGGGAACAAACGTACCCTTCGTTGATTTTCCCGTCTCGGGCGGGCAAGATTTAAAAATTTTGCGTTAATTATTTGTCAATAATTAACTCTAGTCTTTTGAGTTCGCGCTCATGCACAGATCACACGCGAGTACTCCCAAATTCGCTTTTATGAGAAATAGACAGGGTGTCTATTTTCCATGAAAGTGAATTATAGTCTTTACGACGAGATCACTCCTTTTCGTTTTGAGATTCGAAAAGGGGTGATTCCTTCTGGACTAATCTCAATTTTGTTTTTACACAGGCCGGATAGGACGCGACGTACTATGACACTCCCGTTACGGGCCTGCCTCCTGCCGGACGGAGTTTTGATTTAGGTTTTACGTCCGGATTGAAGAAATCTAATTTTCCCGGTCAATCCATCGATCCCGGCAGTCCGCCTGCTTTCTTGTACCGAAAATATCAACAATTTTCGTTGACCCGCAAATAAGCTTATGGCTTATGGGCTAGATTTCCCAATGACAGAAAATTACTTCGATTATCTTAATCCCGACTCAGGCGGACAAAAGTCTGGGTAGTTCCGGCTCGTGCCAGGTTGCCCAAGTTACTGCAGTTTTGACTTCGGTCCGATGCACCTCGACAGTTGTGGAAGGAAAATTCTTGGAGACTTGAAGCTACGTTTGCAGGTTTGTGTTGCCAGGCAGCTAAATTTCTTAACGTGGGCCTTTCGCACCTGCGAGACAGGAACCTCGTCAGCATTTGCGGGTTCAGGAATTTTCACTATTTTGTTTATACTTATGATTTTTAAAATGATTTCAATTCGCATTGTGGTTAATGCGGGTTGGAATTTTTAACTTAGATTTTATTCTAAATGTGTATTACTTCCGTCCCCAAGTATACAGAAAGAAAAGACAATACATGCATGTGTGCATATATGTATATACATATTATAGGAAATAGAGAGCCTTAGCTTTTATTTTGGCTGACCGAGCATGTGGCAATGTTATTGTGCGTCCACGTGTTCAGGCATGCTGTCAGTACCGCAGTCAAATCGATCAGCAAAGAGCATACGGGAGGAGCGAGATGGATCCATGTAAGGAAAGTGTGGAAAGAGGAGGAAGAGAGTAGAGCGGTCGAGGTAGAGCGGTCGAGGTATCGCATTCAGCCCGGTCATTCGCGAGAAAGAGACGTCGATATACGCGGCCTGTGCAAGAGGGAAATCGAGCATGGTGTTTGAAGTGCATATCCATGTATGCATGACTGCCGCTGCGGTCTCTGTTAGCGTTTCGTCGTTCCTCCCTTCTTTTGCCTTTTCATAATTATAATCATGGGGATAGCTCATATAACTACCCCGTTCCTTAGCCTACACATATCTTAAAGGGGGAGGGGGCGTAGGTCCTGAAGGGCAATATCGTTTTAATCCTCAAATCATTCCCAAAGGGAAAGAGAGCGATTATATATTTCAAATTATATTTCTTTGTTTTCGAGGTCAGCTCGCAGGATAATTCCTTGAGAGCTTGGAATGTTGCGTCAGCATGATACAAAAGCTCTCAGGTTACGAATATGTAGCTATGTGAACTGGTTCGTAACAAGCCACACCAGAATTTTTCTATTTCGTCCTCGAAATCTATGCTGACCTTGGAATAAGGAAATATAATGCCCCCCCCCCTCCTTCCGTTTTTTTAATCATAATCTAGGTCTTAAATCTAGTTTTTACCTGAATAAGTTGCCTCTTGCATATGCTTATACAATTGAGGGTTACATGTATATGCGTAGAAATGTACCCTCGCATACATACATACACACATCCATGTGAACACACGTACAAATACCTACATACTCGCACACGATCGTACACGCGCACGCATACACATATATGCATATATATATGCTTATATATTTATATGAGCAATAGTAATTAATTTATATAGTATAAGAGAGAGAGAGGGTTGCGAAGGCCAAAATAATCCGGATCGTCACCCCTGGAGCCGAATGGCTAATTGCGTCGGGTCCCTTGAATCTCTGCACCTTTTTCCCCTTCCCTTTTTTTGTAAAAAGAAAGAAAGCAAGGCATCCAATTGGGATCCTGGGAAAATTGTTAAGACTCATTTAGAATTATTTGAGAACTCATAGCAGCATAATCTTCGTCTTATGAGTGCATATCGCTGTTGTAGGGTATGCTGAGGAATTATTCCGCGGATTGTTCCACATAGCTAGGGGAATCACGAGCAGGGAGTAAGAGGCGTGAGTCCATAGGATCGCATATATATCCTTCGGATTAGTCGGGTTCTGCGCCACGCAGAATGTTTTCTTTTTCTTCTTAAAGAAAATGAGTGCGGACCTGTCGCGTCGCCGTGCCTCGGGAGTGACCACGGGTGGGAGCAACTACCAGCATGGCTTCGCTGGACCATGGTACTGTTTTCAATTAGTGTACCACGGAAGCGCGAACTACGCAGCACGGGGAGGTGCAAAAGAAAAGAAAGTGCGAGTGACGCGAGGAAAAGTGAAAGAAAGTGTAAGTGGTGCAAAGGAACCAAAAACAAAACAGTGAAAGAAAAGTGTGTGTGGCGCGTGGAGGAAAAATAAAAATGTCGGTTTTTTCCAAGGTCGATTTAAAAAAAAATGAACGAAGATCTCCTGTCTGCCGGGGAGTCGTCTTACGTCGGCGGGTCTCCAAGTTGGCGAAAGAGGGTAAGTCCAAACAAATTTTGAAAATTAATTTTCTTAGGCCGGAATTTTAATTCAGTTTGGCCTGAATCGTTCGTCCCCCTTTTTTTCATGACTGGAAATTAAACTATTGTTAAAGATTATTCTTCTTCGGTAGAAAATTAATCCTCTTGGTAGAAAATTTATCTTTTGCTTGGGAGTTCATTTCACTGGCTTAAAAATTAGTATTTTTTTTTTGTTTTTTTGAAAATTCGCTAAATAATTTGAAAATTATATTTTTGTTGAAAATTCAACTGATTTGTAAACATTTGGCCAAATAAATTGAATATTATATTTTTGTTGAAAATTCAACTGATTTGTAGAAAAATCAGTCATTTTTGGTTAAAATTTTAATTATTTTTTTTTTCAAAAATTACCCTTCTTATTCAAAGATATTTGTGTTGGAGCTAATTTGTTGTCAGTTAAACTACTTTGTTAAACATTAATTTTTGTTGTTTGAGATTCATCTTTTCGGTTGAAAATTTAACTCTAAAATTGAACTATCTGGATAAAAAGTCATTCTTAATGGTCGAAAATTCAACTATTTATTTGAATTTGCATTATATATTTATTTTTTTATTTTTAAAGATCCATATATTTTTTATTGAAATATAACTATTCTATTCTCGGTTGAAAAGTCATTTTATTTATTTGGAAATTTATCTACTTGATTCAAACTTCGTCTTTAATTGAATTAAAATCTTTCCTGATTGGAATGTCAACTTTTACCTTTTTATCCGAGGATAAATCTTTTTGTTGAAAATTCATCCTTTTTGAATGGATTGGACTTATTTTAATTTGAAATTAAAATTTTCTTTAGTTGAGATATCATCTATTACATTTTTTTTATTGAGAAATTATATGTTTGGTTTAAAATTCAACTATTAAATTTTTCATTAAAAATTCACCCTTTTGTTAGGAATTGAACTTTCTCAAAAGTAAAAAATTCCATCATTTCGTTAGAAATGCAACGGGTTTTAGTTGAAGCTTAATCCTTTCTGTTTAAAAATTCGAATATTTGGTTTAAAGTCCCTTTATTTGATTGGAATTTCGAATTTCGTGGGAGAATACCTAATCTTCTTGGTAGCTACGTAATTCATCATTTTATTTGGAAATTCCTCTAAAAATTCAAATATTTAGTTAAATATTCCTTTATTTTGTTTAAACTCGTCTTTTTGGCTCAAAATTAAACATTTTTGTGAGATTTCAAGGAATCTCGAAGGATTTTTAAAGGATTTAAAATATTTCAGGACATTTTGAAGGATTCCCAGAAGTTGGTTATTCATTTCAATAGTTTGGAGGGATTTCAAAGTCCTTGAAATGTTTCAGGGTATTTAAAAATATTTCAGGGTATTTTTAGTTGAGTTTATTATTTTTATTTAAAGAGATTTCGAAGGGTCGGAAATATTTCAGGGTATTTTTACCTAAATCCTTCTGGAACTCTTTCAAAATCATCTTGAATTCTTATAAATTTATACAAACTATTATCATTTCCTTTAAATTTCTCCAAATGTACACCAATTTTACTGAAAATTTAACTATTCTATTTTTAGTTAAAAACTTATTTTTCTTACTGAAAATTTTACTTTTCTATTTTTGGTTGAAATTTTATCCTTTTTAGATGATTATTCCTCTAATTTGTTAAATCTCCGTGATTGGAAATGCACCCTTTTCTTTCAAAAATGTCCAGAGCCTTCAATTTGGGTCCGATCTTCAATTTTTTTTCTAAAATTGAACTGCATTAAATTCTCAAGAAACTTAACCTCAAAATTGTTGTGTACTTCTTTTTTTTTTAAATTCACCTGCTTTAGTAGAAATTACATCAGTTTCGTGGAAAAATAATTTTTTGCTGAAGTCATATTTTTTTTGGTTGTGAATTCAATTTTTGTAGCGAAAATTCGTCTTCTGGCCTGAAGGTGCAACAATTTAGGTAAAATTTTCTTTCTTTAGTGAAAAATCTTTATTTGTAGAAAATTATTATTCCCGTTAAAAATTGATATTCTGTTCGAAATTTAATTTCTTTGGTTGAAATTTAATTTCTTTGGTTGAAAATTAATTTCTTTGACTGAAAATTTGACTATTCTATTTTTTTGTCGTAATTTGATTTTTCGTGTATAGGTAATCTTCTTTGTTGTAAATTTATTTGGCTCCTTCACAATATAAAAAGAAAAATGAAATTGTCCGTGAAATAATTTCGAGCAATTTCGTTTCACTTTTATTCTTTTCTCTTGATTGTATTTCCCTTCGTTCTAAAAGTCGGCTCGCAGGCTCGTTCCTCTGGAGCTCGGAATGCGACATAGGCATTCCGATAATGAGCTCTCGCGTTACGAACGAGCAAAGCAAGACTTTGTAATCTACCTCGAGTCTGAATGGATGTAGCTTAAAACGATATTTCAAACTGTATCAATTCAATTATATTCTTTGTTAAATATTAATTTTTCTGTTTTCCCCTTTTCCGTGAGAAAGTCACCCTATTTTAATTCAAGTACGTTTCCGTAGCTTTCTCGTGAACTACCCGGCGTGGTCTCCCGCCCCAGAGCGAGAGTACCTGGTTATTCCGGGCCAACCTGAACTCGGCTGGGGTGTTTGGCCGGTGGACCTCCCCTCGGAGATAGAAGTAAGAAGGCCGTACACGAGGGCCAAGTGGGTCCAAGAGTACGCTTGGGACGAGGACGAGTCCCAGTACTTAACACGGGGATACTGGACCCTGGTGAGAACACCTTCCCTCAGTTTTTCTTTTCTCCCCCTTTTTTTTTCTTTTGGAAATTGATTCGCGCGATGGTTGACCCCCTCCCCTCCCCCGCCTTATATATATATATATATATATATATATTATTTTATTTTATTTTCTTTAGATGAATCGGTTCCATCCATACACCATAGGATGACAGGAGAGGGAGAATTTGGTGTTATGGCAGGGGCACGTGTGGCCGAATGTTTTCGTCGACTCTTGGTAAGCGCCAGACTCATTTTATCAGCAAAAAAAAAATTTAAAGGGGGAAAGGAGAAACTAAAGAATAGAAATGACCTCTATCCCTTTCCTTTTCAGCCTCTTCTGAGAATTGCCCATGCTGCCCTCGAAGATCGGGTTCCAGGTCGCCGATCGGAGGTACAAATTAGTCTGGATCCAGCGGCACGACCGTACCGCGGACCAAGATCCAAGGATGTCGGCGCGCTGGACCATCGTAAGTTTTAGTATTTCGTCCTATCTGTGCTTCAGAAGGTCCAAGTATACTTGTGCGGGTGTTATTATTTAACCGAACCCCTTCTTTCCCCTTTTTTTATAGCCAGTGCATTAAGAGGGCTGGGGATACCCGTGAGAATTCCGAGTTGAGTGTGCGCGAGACAATATAAATTTAATTATAATATACTGAATTAGCCTAAAAAAAAATAGATTTTGTAATATTCAATACAAAAGTTAAATGTGCAAATACACGAGTTGAATGAATTCTTCTTGAAGAAACTTTCATAAAAGTTACTTCTCTTTCAGGAAAATACAATTAAACCCGACGTTATCCTTTGTTAGAGAAGGTATTGAAGAACCACTAAGTGGTTCAATTTGTAAAAAAATTTTTTGTTTTTTTTTCAATCATCTTATTTTTCGAAAAAGGTATCTGGACTACTATTGCCTTAATTAGGTAAGTAATATTATATATGGTTGCATACTTATACGATCTATTATTTTTGTAAAAGTAATGCCAGTTGTCGGATTTTGAGGTTAGAATGTCCGATTTTGCCAGAGTATTTATGGAGCGTATTTTATTCAGATTCAAATGACGTTTTTGGTTTCAAGGGTAGTTTTCAGGCTTCCGTGGATAATTCTCAACAAGCTCCTATATTTTCCCGTGACATTGTACCAAACCCTGAGAAATTATTATTCAAAAGTCAAAATCGACACCTGTTGAGATGAAAACAAAAAGGTACGGAATTTCGCCCTTTTTTTGTTCTGGGGCCCTATCCTTCTTTCTCTCTCCCTCGATTAGTTCTCGGGTGAATTTGTTAAAACAAGAGTGAATCGGAGAACGAGAACTATTTCTTTTTTTATAATTCGTGCTTAGAACGCACGCAAACACACACACACACACACAAATTTACATATCATACTCTCCTAGGCTGGTTGTAGCGTCTGCGTAGGGAGTTGAATGGTAGGTCTTGTGGTCGCTGAATTGGTGTGCGGCGATGGTACAGCTGCGTTTCTGGGTAGTACGGCGGGTGGCTTCTCACAAGCAGAGTTGCTCATGGTTGTCGACGGGCCTAGGATTGTTGGAGGCGGCTCCACTACAAGATAAGTTTCTCCGGAGCTCTCCAGAGTTCGTCCGGGATCACCGTTGGTCTGGCCATTGTCGGAGTTCTTAATAGAATTGCCACGGCTGCAATGACACGCCGTTTTGGTTGTGGTTCTGATGTGGTGACAGCAGCAGTAAGAGCATAAACACACAGCGAGTAGAGCCAGGCCGACGTAGGAGTCTTGGATCAGCGTTAGGTGTTTGATCTTCACTTGACGCTGTAGACTCGTTTCATGAATCTGTCGCTCTATCTCGTCCAAGGATTTCTGATTTGCAGAGAAGGTCTCGTCGTTAACAGAGGTGTCTCATATAAAGGGATTTTTTGTTTGTTCCTCGGGCGCGAGAGCACCATGTTCCTTTAGAAGTGGCGACAATTCCGTTAGATTGAGACGTACGAGGGGCTCGTAGATCACCTCTATGGATCCGGCTTTGTTTGATGATCCATAGAATGTCCTATCATGCTTTTTCAATTAACATCCAGGTGCGACGTGGATTATGCCGATCCTATCCAAATCGATCAGAATTTTGGGTTGATCAGGACACCTTAGTTCAACGGAGAGGGGCCTAACTAGAGAATAGTGCCATCCGCTTAGAGAGTCGATAGAAATCCATTCCGATTCTGCATCGTAGGTCACTCGGACGTCGCATCTACGGAATGTTGCTGTCGAAGGATTCAGCAGCAGCTCGCTCTCGCCCTATGGGTACCTCATGTTCTCAATCACAGGTAAGTTGTTGTTGCAGATCATGTAATAAGAAGTCTTTTTACATGATTTTAAATGTTGACGGTTCAGCAAGACATGCGTCCTCTGGGATTCTCCCACGGCAATGTGAGAAAATTTCGGTAGGACGTAAGCGCTTCCTGAATTGTTAGTCAAGGTCGATTGGAACACTGGTACCGGATGCGACTGGTACATCAGGTAGTTGGTGTGTTCCAGTAGTGGGACGTCCACGAGTATACTTAGGATTTCTTTTTTGTAGATTGCCGTGATGGTGACGATCCTGGATAGTTCTTCAAGGTCCACCCGTGGTCCCGGGATTCGAAATTCGATCTTGGAATGATGGTCCTGGACATCCCGATAAACTGGTTCAAGCTTTTCGGACGTTAAAAGGGAGAGATGCATTTTTTCCCGACGAAATGTGTGGATGACTTCCAGGATCCGTCTGGCAGAGCGAATATCGTCCTCGAGGCTGGATTCCACTGCCTTAAACACGTGAGTCAGTGCGTCAACATGCTTCAACTCTGCGACTATCCTCGTAAGGTTTTCTAGTTTTAAGTTATTTCGGGACATTTCAGATTCGTGCCGAGCGATTCTGTCTCTATTATATTTCGCGAGTTCGTGTACTTCTTCCAACTGAGCTCTCACTAAGTGAGTTTGTTTGCCAACCAGGTGCGACAAGTTGGTCCGAGCCTGATTGAGTTCCGCGATCTCAGCTTCGATGGCTTCGCCGTCGCTGTAAGTGATGAGGCCGTCTATAGGTCCAATAAGTCCTCCTAGAAGTCCTAGTAATGGTGGAGCTCGTCGGCTTCTCATCCCTTTGGGTAGGCTTGGAAGAATGGTCTTATTGGTACGTTCCTCCATTTCTGCTGCATGTCTGGATACTTCCTTCCTCAGACTTTCAGCTACCAGGAACTTGGCGTCGAGACCATAGTCGGTGAGTGTGTGCAGGCAGGATAGGCCGAATCCTGGCATGCACAGGTCGGACAAGCGCTTGAATCGTTGTTCGCATGTGTCCAAAGGTCCCAGGATTTTCTGCAGGTCCAAAAACACGGTGATCTTCCAATTGCTGATGACTCGTTTCATAGGTCCCAGGTATTCATAGTAAATTCCCGTGCTGGCTTTTAGATGAGTGTCCTTATACAGTGCCGGTTTAACGTTCTCAAAAGCGAAAAGAGGAATCAGGAAAATCAATAGCCGGAAATGGAGCATTTTACCTAAAAAGAGAATGCATTAGATTTTTTTTTCAAGGGTGAAAGGAAGTCCAAGAGAGCATAAACCTCCCTTAATGAAGTCGGGGTTGATGAAATTGAATTTATAGATTTATGCATATACCCCTTCCCGTTTTTTTTTCTTTTTGAGGCCTAATCTGTCTTCGGATTCTTCCTTCAGGTTCGTTCGAGATTAGCAGCGAACGACCCTAAGTTTGTCTTTATGTTTGGTGAACCGGTCACCAGTCTCTGTTTCAAGGATAACGTTATTATTTTCAGTGAATCCAACTATGGTGTAGGTACGGGTGGCTCTAGGCGCAGATAGGAACCGTAAGTTTCAAGTTCTTCGCCTTGAGGGAAGGAACTCGTGGTTCTCGCCACTCGACCGTATACCAATTCATAGGGCGTGAAGTTAGTCGCTTCGTGTACTGACGTGTTGTAGGCGAACATGGCGAAAGGGAGCAATCGGTCCCAATCATCATAATCGTTGGCGTAATGCTTAATGTAATCCGTCAGGACTATATGACTCCCCCCCAGCGCCCCGTTGGTTTGGGGTCGGTAACCGGAGGTTGTAACTTGCTTCACCTGAAACATCCTCTCCAGGTGCTTCATGAGCTTTCCCACAAAGCTTCCTCCTCTATCAGTCAGAACGCTCCGAGGGGCACCGTACTGAGTAAATAGGGAGGTCGCGACCGCATGCGCAATAGTGGTAGTTTTGCGATCAGGTATGGGAACGGCTATGCAGTATTTACTGAAATTATCCTGCATCGTCAGGATGTGACGATTACCATTCGGCGTGGTGGGTAGTTTTCCTACAGTGTCTAGGGACACTTTTTCAAAAGGTTCAGCCGGAGTGTCGGTGATGAGCATGGGTTCTCGAGTTCTTGCTTTTACTAACTTCTGCTTCAGGCAGCTTCGGCAGTTACGGATGAAATCGCTGATTTGATCTCGTAGTCCGGGCCAGGAATATCTTTCCCTGATACGATGGTATGTTTTGGTCACACCTTTGTGACCACCTATTAAACTACCGTGGTATTCGGCTATTATTTTTGGTCTTAGTTCGAGTGGAGGTACCTCTACTCTCCCATGACAGAGAGTGATAGTAATGTTGCTATTTTGGAAAATGGCTAATAATATTTCTGCCATTTTTCGTTGAGGCAACGCGCCTAATGCATCTCCGAAATTGGCCATTCGACAGGATGTTTGATTATCCCGCTCTAGAGTGGTGCGGAGATTGGTTAATCCTATTGTTACGTCCTTCCAGTCGGGGTCGTCTACGTGTCGCCTTTTTATGGTAACTGAGTAGGTGCGTTGTCGACCGTGGGGTGTAACCAGGACCTGACCCTTCTTGGGCCTGCATTCCCGTAGGTCTTGAATGTCAAGACGCTCGGTAGCAATGAGGAGCTTTGCAATAGGGTTCGTTGGTTCGCAGTCCTCTGATATAAAGTGAGCGTAATTATCTCGTCTACATGTTAGAGGTTCTGTCCATTGATGCGTGACGTTGAGCGTGTTTCCGTCTGTAACAACCGGGGTTGTTTTTACTACCGTGGGGGTATGGAGGTGAAGCTCGGTACTCGGAGAATCGTCAATGTAGGGTAGGTTCACATCTATTAGGGAGGAAGATGAGACAGGGGGATTTGTCCATGAGGGTTCCAATACCTTTCCGGATGGTAGTGTTCGAGGGACGAGTCCGGGTTTCCTATTAATCGAAGTTCCTTCCTCCTTGAAGATCGGGCACGCATGGGTGTTTGTGGAAGGAGTAGACCTGGCACCAGGCGCCATTTTAGAGGCTGGAGTAAAGAATTGAGTCTCCCTTTATTGGTTTTGTCCTATGATTGGGGATCCTGGGGAGGGCGCAACCTCTTCATGAGGGTCCTTAAATCGAAAGCTGCTACTTCTTACCACACCGGAATTTTTAGTGGGGGAAGAAGGCGGTTGTTCAATCCTCTTAACGGGGCCAAGGGGTTCCTTAGCCGGGATTTCCGTGGCAGCGAGCGGATGGGTTTGCGTTGGTTCGGTTTCTGAGTCCCTGTCGGTTTTTCTGGGTGGCTTGCTTCTCATAGGCTTCCAAAAAGCTCTTTACTCTTTCCGCAAAAATGTTATCGTCATAATCTCCACAGGGGTCAAGGCGTTCTAATTCCTTGAGCAATTCATCATCTCGTTCTCCTTCAGAGTCATATGTGCACGGGACTTGGTTGCTCTCTCCTAGTCCTTCGTGGTCCCAACTTAGGGATGGTTGAGCGTCAAATTGTGCGAAGGAATCTTGCGTCGTCATCGTCCTCGCTACTTACAGTCGTTGGAAACACCTGGACTACTATTGATTCGGGAGGGAGATCCGATCCGGCTACGTCGATGTTCACAGTGCTCTCTATGCTTGCTCGGACCAATTTGTCGGCCATCTCATTACCAATAATACCCTGATGTCCGTAGACGTGTTCCCAAATGACTTCCAAGGGCTCAAGGGCGGTTTTCATTCTCTCAAATTCAGATCGATTTTTAACTGGTTTATTCTCACAGGTCTTCCAGTCGTTTGCTTCCCACTTAGGGACCCACTCAGTGGCGCTGCTTACCAAAAACTTGGAATAAGTTTTTATCCTGAGTTTTCTTATGCCAGCTTCATGGGCCTTCTGAGTGGCTATCGTTGCCGCTTCTATTTCAGCTGCGTTGTTAGTCTGGCGGCCCTCACTGCGCTGTGAAACATTCAAGTGGCTGTTTGGGCCGAACCAGGCACCTATTCCAGCTTTTGGTTGCTCGTTCCCATTGTAGCTGCACGCACCATCGACGTATACGTCCACAAATGCATCTTGCAGGTGAGGGAACTATGGACTGGGGGCCCTGACTCCGGGAGGGGCACTCTTAGGGACTGGATCGCCCCTTTTAATGAAGAGTGGGGGTTTTAAATTTGGTAATACGCTGTGAGATTTTCGGAACACAGGCGCGTCTGAAGGGTCAGAGTCTTCGTCGTCCGAAGATGGCTCTGTTGAAGATTCGATTTCAGCGACCGGCAGAGTTTTCGCTTGCCTTCCCCTTGTCAATCGTTTCCCTATGGAACTTCCCTCTCGTTCGGGAGGTGGGACTTCCTCTTGAAGCGTATTAGCTGCGTCGGATTCCTCAGGAACTGGGATTTTCCTCGGTCTTCCTCGCTTCTTAGGCAACTGTACGGAGGCAGCCTTAGGCCCTTGAGAAACAATAGGTTTTGTCTTCGTAGGCCTGAAGGCAGCCCCCCTGGGTACCGTTGGTTTTGTTTTCTCCTGCAGGGCATGCCTTCGAGTTCGAATCACCGGTTCTATGTTGGTGGATGTTCCTGGGGCAGGATTTTATTTTTCAGAGTTTTCTTTATTTCCGTTTTGGTAGGGTTTGCGGTTGGCTCGATCGCTATGGAAGAGGGCGGAGATGCTGGGGTTTCGTCTGAGTCCTTGGAAGGGCCGTCATGAGGATTTCTTGATAATGCTTCGACTCCTCTGTTTAATTTCCCCTGTTTGTACTCGAACTCATACTGGTAGTTTCGGAACTTGTGCCTCCAGTGGAGCAGTCTAGCCCCTGAGTTGTTGATGTAACTCATCCAATGAACCGGTTCATGGTCGCAGGCGAGTATGAATTCTCGACCATATAAGTATGGTCGAAAGTGTTCAAGGGATTGAACAATGGCTAGGCACTCCTGTTCTTCCTTAGGGTACCTTTCTTGACAACCATTCATAGCCTTGGAAAAGTATGCAACAGGCATGTCGAATCCCTCTTCTTCTTGGGTTAGTATTGCTCTGACAGTGTGGTTCGAATCATCGGTAGTTAATTTAAAAGTTTTTCTAAAATTGGGGTATCGCAAAATCGGCTCATTACAAAGAGAGTCACAGAGCTTATAGAAGCTCTCGTCCTGCTCTGCGCCCCATTTCCATTTCACATCTTTCTTGAAGAGGTCAGTCAATGGCTTGGCGATTTTGGCATAGTCCTGAATGAATCGTCTATAGTAACCAGACAATCCAAGGAATTGACGGATGTTACGCATGGTTTTTGGACGAGGGAAGTTTTTTATCGCATCTATTTTGGACGGGTTCGGTTTCAATCCTTCATGGCTAATGATGTGGCCAAGGTATGCCACTTCCTTTTGTAGGAATTCACATTTGTCGGGTTGTAGTTTGAGGTTGGCTGCTCGAAGCCGATACAGCAATCTTCTAATTTTCAAGGCATGTTCTTCCAAGTCCTTGGAATGGACCACGATGTCATCCAGGTATACGAAGACTTCGGTGCCGTACATGCCCTTTAATATCGTGTCCATTAGTCGCTGGAACGTAGCAGGGGCGTTCTTTATCCCCATGGGCATGCGCAGGTATTCAAAATGCCCTCGGGGCGTAGAGAACGCTGTTTTAACCCTGTGGCCTGGATGAGTTTCGACTTGGTGAAAACCACTAGCCAAATCAAGTACAGAAAAATACTGGGCTTCTCCCAAATGGTCCAGGATGTCTGTGATATTGGGCAAAGGGTATGCATCCCCTATGACCTTCTCGTTAAGGGCACGGAAATCAATCACAACTCTCCATTTCCTTTCGCCGGATCCGTCTAGTTTCTTAGGAACGATCCAAAGGGGAAAGTTATAAGGGGATTAGGAATGTCCTATTATGCCACTATCGTATTGTTTCTGTAATTGGACGGCCACTTGATCGGCTGCCTCATTAGGGTACCGGTATTGCTTCCTCGCTATAATCTCATCACTAGTAGTAGGGATTCTATGCTGGATCACGTTCGTAGTCGAGAGTCTTTCTCCGTTTACGTGAAAGATGTCGGCGAAATCTTCTACCCATCTATGAACGTAGTCCCTTTCCTCTGAGTTGAGTTTGGAGATACGCAGGCTGTTCTTGATTTTCTTGACTCGGTCAATGTAAGAATTTCTCATTTCCTGTGTTACGTCCCGAGCTAAAGGCGAGGGTAGGTTGGAAAATGGGTAGAAGGAGGGAGGCTAGTGAGCTGATTATGTCAGGCTGGTAAGACCTGACCAATTATTTATATGTGGGTACATTTGTCTCTTGTCAGTTCTATGCGAACTGCGTTAAATCAGTACTCAAAACAAAGAAAAGATAGTTATGATAGTAAACGATTTATTATAAAGATAAATGATAAGATTGACTGTTACATAAATTTAGACTTACATGTACCTTCTTATTCGTAGAAGGGCAAGAGAGAGTAGTAATTTGTCGCTTGCGTCTCTATAATCGGAGGACAACGGCAAGATCCTCT
>CAKNYM010037187.1:0-42462 GCA_932195095.1 Andricus curvator | reverse complement strand
GTCGCTTGCGTCTCTATAATCGGAGGACAACGGCAAGATCCTCTCGCTGAATTGGTTTGGGTAATACAAAGGAATTCACAATCACAATTAACCCGTAGAGCGATACACGGTCCTATATCAGCTACCGAATCCACCCTTGAGTTCTTTTCACGGACGTATAATACAGCGGACTTTACCCGGATTAGATTCATACGACGATCGAAACCGAAGGGACTTAGTTCGCAACTTGATGATTCGTTACTTAGTTCTCGAAGACTTGAAGTTCGCGATTCGTGTATCGAAGTTGTCAGTATGACTGCTGGGAAACGTAAGACTAAAAGCACGCGACTTTTAGATCGAACTGGTCGGTGTGACTGCCAGGAACGTAAGACAATTGACAAGGGTTGCGCTGGGGTTTATATACACGTTGGAGAAGTCACGTACGATGTCAAAAGTGGAAAGCTTGTCCAAAAGTGTAAATAGCACGTACAATGTCAAAAGTGGAAAGCTTGTCCAAAAGTGTAAATAGCACGTACAATGTCATTATTGGAAAGAGCACGTGAGATCAAAAGATTGAATCTCGCTAATGAGTATCAAGTTACGCGAACGACAAATATGTAAGTTCTCTCTATTGATGCTCTCGGTTACCGATTATGTCTTCTCTAGATCGGCTCTGGGTCATTTGATATGCGCGAGTCTTGCTTTGCATGAGATGACTAATAGCTACCGCAGAGGTCAGCGATTGTACACCTCTACTCTTGACCTTTCACGAGTTCAGATTTTATACGTTAACTTAACTGTGTTCCCATATATCTAGTCAGACACTTTTGATTACTGCTTTTTCTGACTATATATATATGTTCTTTTACTTACTACCTAGGTTTTACATTCATGTTGTAAAGTATATCATTAAAATTATTGTTTTATTTTTTAGTCACACGTATGTACTTATATTCTCTATGTTTGGATTTAACTTTGAACTTGTTAGTTGTTACATTGTTAAAATTATAAGTACATTCGCATGATAATGGATATAATTATAATTATCTCATAACGGTAGAGTCTGCAATTACAGTCTCCCAATGATCAAGCATGTGCTAACTTATCGTTATTCTCTGAGTTCTTATCCCCTCATGGTAATACTTTAAATATCTTGCGGCTTCTATCTTACCGACCGTAGCGCAGTTACCATGCTTAGTTTCAAACTCAGCGAAGATCGGTATTGCTATTGCTTGGAGTTAGCCTAAAAGAGGTGGGGTAATGTAGGTTGCGCCTAGCTAGGCGTTACATCCAATTTTGTAAAATTTCGGGATGTAACACCTGCTTTAGATCCTTGACCAGATATTCGGATTCAGAGTTGGTGGACTCTTCGTCAGGAGGCTCGATAGAATCATAGGGCAGGATTTCTTGAGCTGGTACTTCTACCTCGACGTCCTCTTCGCGAGTGTTGATAGCGAGCACGTGGCAAACTCCCTTGTAGGAGGAAACGGCTGCTTTGCCTAGGTACACTCCCTCAGGTGTTTCTATCCGGGGGAGGTAACCTTCCCTTATTTCTGGGTTAAGCACGCCTATGGCGATCGGTTGCCTTGTTCTTGCCCTAATTTTCAAGATCCTGGCAAAGGGTTTTATTTCACGCTTGAGCGAAATCCGGGCCTGCCGATGATCCCATCAGAGAATATTGGGAAATCATTTTTCACGATATGGAATTCGACTGGAGCACCGAATAAAGTAAGATTTATGGTTCCAAACGTCTCCACGGGATCTGGGTTCATCCCTGTCAGCAAGGTGGACTTGTCAGGTTCATATTTTAATTCAAGTAACAGGTTTTCAATCTTTATTAGGTTCACGTCTGATCCGGGGTCTACTGGAAAGCTGGATTTTGGGTTCTGTAGCTCTGGTGCCGTTAAGGTGACTACAGGAGAGCCTTCTATTTTGCTTCCTGCTCGTAAGACCCTATGGTTTTCTCCGGTAAGTGAACATGTTTTAGGGGGCGCTGTGTGGTCGGCTGACTCCCTGCCGCGTCCGAGCGAAGAGTCGGTTGTAAGTTTAAATTGGCCGCTGGTCCTGGCGAATTTGACCTTGGTGGTGTTGTGTTGTCCGTCGAGTTCCCGTCGAGTCCCGTACCTAAATGAGGGTACTGATAAAGGTAGGGGATATTGGGGGGAAAGGCTGGGGAATAGGGATAAGGATGTCTGGGGATAAGGGACGTACGGGCCAGGGTATTTTGCGGGAGCTGAGAGGGAATAATCTACGGGCCCCTTGCTTGGACCAGTCCTTTCTGAATCCTGCGTTTCTCTTCTGTCCTTCCTTTCCATTTGTTTTGAATAGGGGCTTGGTGAACGTGGTCGATCGTGAGCTTCCTCCCTGGGTCGGGAGATAGGATAGGCGGAGAGATGACTCTTGGCTCTCTCCAGTTGCTTCTGCCTTTCCTCAATATGTAGGGCATGATCAAGAGCCTCGACGAGATCCTTGGGGTTCCTGGTGTCTACAAAGGTGGACATTTCATCCGGGAGTCTCTTTACGAACGCATCGAGCGCGACATCCGTCACATCGAGCCCCAAGTTATAGACCTTGGTGTACTTTTCCTCAACTGCATGTCGAGCGCCACATAGAAGGCCTTGAACTCTATCGAAATAGTCCCTAACTGACTCATTCTAGCGCATACGGAGTTTCACGATATTCTCGAAATACCGCTGGTATTTTATTGTAGGGGCAAACCGCTTCTTCAGGTGTGCGATCAAGTCATTCACCTTATTAAAGCGTTTGTCCCTAACACTGTCACGGGCAATGCCCTTTAATTTGCTGGGGACGATTTTGATGTATCCAGGCTCATTTACCTCTGTAATATATACCACGCCATTTGCGATATCTTGGAGGAACTCCTTAAGCCTAGGAGTTTTCCCATCGAACTGCGGAATGTGGTAGGTGCTTTGCTGGAGCGTCGTGCACTCCAGTACCGAGGCCATTGCCGCAGCCGTGTCTATATTCAGTGTCGGATTTGGGAGGGTAATGTTGGAATCGACTCCTAGGAGACTAGTGCTCCTGTTCTGGTGTGGGTCGTCGGTGTCCCCCGGGGGGAGTCATGTTTAATAATGAAATTTTCCGACGGGAGTAACTAGACAGTTTTAGCGAGCATAACTAATGCCAGGGGCTTTATTGACCTTCAATGTGGCTATCCCGCCAAAGAGTTGATCCAAGCAAAGGAATGTTGGTCTGAATTTTGGAAAATTTCCTCAGACTAATACATGGAAAACCCATGTACCACGGATAAGTGTTCAATAGCTCTTACTCGCGCTATTCCTAAGATTGGGGTTAGACCAATCGATTCCGGATCAGAAATAACAAAGAAGTGGAAATTTGCTTCTCTAATTTCTAAACCCAATTCCCCCACTACTCGCAAGGTTCTATTTCCCACGGTGATTTCATATTCGGGGATATCGAGATAGGGGACGTTGAGACTACCCCTATGTATAAAGTTGTTATTCGTATTCCGATCAAAAACTAATTCTGCGAACCCTCCTTAAAAATCGTCGCCGTGCAACTCGACTGAGGTTGGCCCTCCAATTGAAGACTCAAATTCAGTTACGAAGGGCGGCATTAACCTACCTTTTCTTTTAGGGTAAGGGTGGCGAAGGTTCGCCACACCGGAATTTTATTCGATTTTAATTTTAATTTTCTTTTATTTTAGCGAAATCGGTTGGTTAAATCGATCAGTGATTGGAACAACCATGGCTAAATATTCAGCGACTGGTTCCGAAGCTATAACTAAGGTGGACCGCACCGGAATTTTCTTCGACTTCCTAAATTCTCGAGAGCGGTGTCGGGCCTCTTAATCTAGGATTTCGATTTCCGGGTCTAGGATGACCGTATCGTCGTCTGAGAGGTCACCGTTTTCGAGTTCCACAACTGGTGTGATGACTTCTTGTTCGCGATTATCAACCACGAGATTAGAATGGTTTTCCTATAAAAAGGCGCGTCTCCTCTGCTGAAGGGCTTCCTCTTAATCTAGGTCAATTTCTAGGATAGGTGCGTTTAGGTTCGCGGGAGCAACTTCAGGCGCGATAATTTTAGGTCGAATCGTTGGTCGCACGATACATACGGGAATCACCTTCCTGACTGGGCAAGTTAGATTATAAAAAATAGTAGGGATTTGTTGTACGCAAGATTTCTTCTGATGTTTTGCGCCGTACCTTTTTCTTTTTTTCCGAGATTGAAGTTCATTGGCCAATAACGTTTTATTGGGAGCGTCAGACATTTTCACTTCGGCACTTGCATATCATAGCATTGAAATCATTGTTGAATAGTATCTTAATTGATTATCACATAGGGTTAGAAATCTCGCCCTCATCAACGGACAGAGAAAATAACTGGTCTTACCCTCGACGTAGGGAACAGAGGCTCACGTCTCAACGTACCCCTACAGAGGGGAAGACTCAAAAGCTTAAACTGAACCTAGGCTCAGTCGAAGCTCCTTGGCATGGCTTCTCTGTTGGTTCTCATAAGGTTAGAGATCCCACCCTCCTCAACGGGCTTGGAGAAACGAAAACATTCTCACAGGCCCAGAGCGGGTAGGTTAAGAAAAAGAAGTTCAAATCAAAACAGTTTCTGGTTTGAATTCTTCCTAATTCTCGCCCTATGGACAGAGGAAGCAATTAGTCTTACCCTCGACGTAGGCAACAGAGACCGTCGCCTCGACGTACCCCTACAGAGGGGAAAACCCACAAGCTTAAATTGAACCAGAGTTCGATCGAAGCTCCGTGGCGTTATTTCCTGTGGTATTTTCTTTTACAGTAATTGGATCAGATGCCAGATCTAGTTATCTTCAGAAGTGCTAGGATTGGTTCCGAATCCTTGATTAACAACCTTGAGGAGGTTCACTTTGGCTTCGGCTCTATTTAGAGCTTCCTCGACAAACAGGGAAAATTGTTCCGGTGTTTTTAATTTTTGAGAGCACAGTTCTTGAAGCTCACGGACTTTGACAGAAACCTTGGGGCTTACGAAAATAATCGATTCGGGTTCAGGCTCACGGACTTAAATTTTTACTACGGCAAGGTTTTGCCCTATTTTCGTCGGAGGTTCTTTCCTGAACGATACCCTTGCTTGCTCTTCGTGCTACTGCTACCGAGAAGGTTAGACATTGTTAGGCCGTGTCATAACTAGGAGTAATGACTGTTTCGTACAGGAATAATTCTTGAACCAAAATCCAATATCTCGCCAAGTAGCGAAATATGGCCAAATCAAAAATACCGAGCTAATTAAAGCGAGGTCCCCTAGCAAATTAACGCGTGGGTTTTTAATTTGATTTGGTAGCACTCCGGACAATTAAGGCGTTAGTGCAAGGTTCAAGCCTTATTCTTGGGCGTAAACTTGTAAAACGTCATTCTCAGTTAAGAGAGTAATCAAACGGAACCCTTGAACTGAGTTAAAATATCTCAATAAAAATGGAAAAATTGCCAAGTTAAAAATACCGAGCCAATTAAAGCGAGGTCCCCTAGCAAATTAACGCGTGGGTTTTTGATTTAACTTGGAAGTACCCAATTCTCAAAAAGTTCACCTAATCACTCGTATTGGCGCATCACTGCCATAATTGAGAATGATAAATCACACGTAAAATTTCAGAAACTTAGAAACACATTAAAACTTCCGAATTTTGAATTAGTTGGTTTTTATATTTTTTTTAGCCGCCTAGTAACAAAAGTTACTAGTAGCATAAGCCGAGTGGGGACAACAGCACGGGTAGGCCCCACCGCTGCCACCATCAGTTTGTCACGTACGATAAAAATAACCCTGAAAATCTTACTTAATTAAGACTTAAGTGTTTAATGTGTAATTAATTAAGTGTTTGAAGTGCATATCCATATATGCATGCATGCCGCTGCGGTCTATGTTAGCGGTTCCTCGTTCCTCCCTTCTTTTGCCTTTTCGTAATTGTAATCATGGGGGCAGCTCATATAACTATCCCGTTCCTTAGCCTACACATATCTTAAAGGGGGTGGGGGAGGGGGCGTTGGTCCTGAAGGGCAATAGCGTTTTAATCCTCAAATCTTTCCAAAAGGGAAAGAGAGCGATTATATATTTCAAATTATATTTCTTTGTTTCCGAGGTCAGATCGCTTTTTACAATAATTTCAATAAATTATCCTGTGCAGGAATTATAAGATTTACACTTAAAGCGTCAGTGCCATATTCACTTATTCAGTGCACATGCTAATGTCTGCCGAGAGTGCACGTGCCAGAAACAAACTTCGCAATCCGTTTATATCTATTTGCATCCCGAATATCCAAATGTTTAGGATTTTAATACCCGCATTTTTTTTAGAGATAATTTCTATAAAATAAAACGTGAGTGATATATAGTTTTTGTGAATTTGAGATTGATATAAGTTGAATGTGAAGTTTCATAACGTGAACATTGTAACTTATTAATTTTTCACTTTCAATGAGAACGAGATTTTATAAACGTAAAGTGAAAAAAATTGATTTTTCAATGTGTGAAATGTATAAATAAATTTTCAACATTCAGATGTGGTGTGATGCAAATATGTGACAAACAATGTCCAGCAAAATCAATTAAAATGCCTGAAAATAAATAGTCTATAATAAAAGCAGACTAGGCACGAAGTACTACACATGTGGCGCTCTCATCTGGGAAGAAATGAAAATCCGAGGACAGGCGATCGCGCTTGTGGGCTGTTTACCACCATCTTCGCCACAGACGTGCGGTTTCCTTGTAGTACTAGAGATGAGGGTAGTACTTCGTGAGACTATGTATGCTGGAGCGCTAGCTGGCGGAGCTGCAGGAATAGCAAAAGCTGTAAACGATTCAAATGCTACAAAACGGCAACTTGAGGAACGTAAACGTCATAACGAAGCAATTAAAGCCATTGCTCTAGGAAAAGGCCTTCATTTAAAACCATATAAATAAGGATTAGGACTTCATATAAGACCATATACTCAAGGAGCAGGACTTAAAAAAAAGTAAGAAAAACTTAAAGTACTCGTAAAGCTACCTCACCGAGCATTAACCGATGCAGATTTACTTAAATTCTCAATATCCTTGAAAATTCCATATTTTCGAGGTGTTTTTATGCGTAATGGAATACCGGAGAGCCGGCCTTATGAATATGAATCTGCTATTGTTAATCTTAATAATAAAGAAAATGTAGGTACACACTGGGTTGGATATAAAAAAGTTGGCAGCAAAGTAATTTACTTTGATAGCTTCGGTAATCTTCGGCCACCTTCGGATCTCTTTAACTATCTAGGTGTTGGTAGTGTAAAATATAATCATGAAAGGTATCAAAATTATGATACATTCGTGTGTGGACATTTATTTCTTAAATTTCTATGTAATCAATTAAAATCTAAAAGTATGTATAATCTATATAAATGCAGAGATTAGTGATTTCAAGTCAGTCAAACTTTAACCGTCGTCATGGATGATTCTCTGACACTAAAATTATCGGGAAATACTTCAATCCTAGAAACTCAATTAATTAATTTCTAAGCTTCTATTCGATTTCCAACGTGGACATGGCTGAAAACAAATTTTATGTTGGCAATGAAAAAATTGAAATACCTACAGGGAGTTATGAAATAGATGATATACAGCGCTATCTACATACAGTTTTAGATAAAAAGAGATTAAAATTTGTATTAAACCAAATAATAATACATTACGTAGTGAAATTTGTTGCAATCAAGATATAAATTTTGCACCTGAAGATTCTATTGGTCGTTTATTGGTTTTCACACAGAGAAAATTAGAAGGTAATAAATTTTATGAATCCGACCAACCAGTATCAATAATTAGAGTAAATTCTCTAAGATAGTGGTCCTTCACACGTCATTCACTTGCCGGTCGCCGTCAAAACAATAGATCATATACAGCTCCGTATTGTAGATCAAGACGGCTATTTGGTTAATTTTCGTGGAGAGACTATAACAATAAGTCTACATATCAAGACTTTGAAATAATGGGTATTGTTTTTAATAAAAAGGTTGGTTTCGGTTATAATACTTCAGTACCATGCCGCAAACTGATCAGTCAACAACAAGCTGTCAAAGGGTTAACACCTCAAAACGTGCTGCTGCTAAAAAAATAGGTCTGAAGGTAAGAAGTCTCACAAAAAGAAGAAGAAGATAATGAAATTCCAGTTTTCTGTACTTATATTTGCGTTTTTGTTTATAAATATTTAATTGTTTGTCATGGAAGAGGAAATTTTAAGAATTGAAAGCCCTGTCATCTTTGATGAGTCAATTGCTCGCTGTGAGGTACATGCCCATCAACCATACGCGTCGTCAACCTTTAATAACAGTGATGAAATTCGGATAGCTGTTCAAAATCAAGATCAGCGTCTTTTACCAAGTAAAAGTTAACTTCATATACATGGACGCTTGATAAAAACTGACGGAAATCCAGTGGCCAATACAGTTTTAGTTTCTAACGCTACTTTTCATTTATTTGAAGAAGCTAGATATGAAATTAATGCTATAGAGATTGATAGGAATAAACATGTGGGTCTCACCAGTCTTATGAAAAAGTATATATCTTTGAATTCGGGTCAATTGCGCTACCTGGATAATTCGGGTTGGCTTGAAGTAAATACAAATGAAACTTCATTAACCAATGTTTCCATACCTCTCAGCATGATATTTGGTTTTGCGGAAGACTATCAAAAAATTATTGTTAATTCTAAACATGAACTTATTTTAATAAGATCGAAAAGTAACGCAAATGCTGTCTTACAAACAGCTCCCAATGAGCAGTATAAAATCGAAATCAATAAAATCTAATGGTGATTGCCAAGCATTAGACTTTCGGATTCAAAAAAATTTCAATTTTTAAAATATATTGAAAAAGATCCTTATATTTTAATAAGTTTTCGATCTTAGGATTTATATGAATATCCGGTACTTCCAACTACGTCAAACCATATTTGGACTGTAAAAACATCGACTCAATTAGAAAAACCGAGAATCATTGTACTAGTTTTCAAACAATTAGAAAAAACAATCCTAATAGAAACTCCAGCCTATTTGATCACTGCAATATAACTCATGTAAAACTATTTTTGAATAATCAGAGTTATCCTTATGCGAATTTGAATCTTAACATTAATAAAAAACAGCACGCTATGTACTTTATGAAATGTATACGAACTTTCAAATTGATTATTATAATAAGAAACCACAACCATTGTTATCGAGAGGAGAATTGATAGAATATGCGCCTCTAGTTGTTATCGATTGCTCTAAACAAAATGAATCTTTGAAATTTGGGCCAGTTAACGTTCCTTTAGAATTTGAAACCAGCGAAAATTTTCCTGCTCAAACATCAGCATATTGTCTAATTTTACATGATCGTGTGATCGAATATAAACCAATAAGCGGCGTGGTAAAAAAATTAATGTAAGGTTACTATTATATAAATTTAAAAAAAAATTAAAATCTCAAAATAGCGTTAAGGATTATAATTCTTTTATCTATAATAAAAATTAGTATAATACTAGAAGTTTAAATTTATGTTTTTTTCAATAAATAAAAATAAATGCTGAAAACTGCTATCTTCTTAATTATAACCTTGCCCTATAGAAATTGAGCTAGGTTATGGATGTGTGTTAAGGTCATATTATGCCCTCAACGACCGTACGAGCAAAGAATTTGTCGTAGAATCTCGAACCCATTCAAGAAAAAAAATGAATGGCTTCCAAGCAGAGAATTACAAAAAATTAACCAGAAAAAGAAAATTTTTTGAACATTAGTAACAATATGCTTGAAACGATTTTTTGAAAATAAAAAAGATTTCTTTAAATAATTTAATAAAATTATAATTTTTTTTATACTTACTTTACTTCTCGTAGAAACATTTCTCACTGCAACAGGAAAGGACCCCGCACAAAAGCAATGGAAAAAATCAGTCCGTCAAATTGGCTGAAACTTTCAGAAAGTGATGTTCTCGGCGTGCTGAACAAAAGTCTCCATGGGCCCAAGTCGATCTTATGATTAGTTTTTGAGTTATGGGCCTTAGAAGTTCCCGATTTTCGAGGAATCTGCGATTACACAGCCCACACTGCCCTACGAAAAAAAAAGTAGTGCGGAAGGTCCGAATGACAAGACCATAGTATCTATATGTTTTTGGGGTCGCTGAATCCGAATTCGGCATCCGTTTGACCCCATCAGGTCAATGCCAAGGTCAGTCCAAGGTCAAATCTACAAAATCAGCTTTCTACTCTGCAAAACCTATGTGTTCATACGTTTTTGGGGTCGCTGAATTCAAATTCGGTGTCCGTTCACACCCATCAAATCACAATGACAGTCAATCCAAGGTCAAATCTACAGAATTAGTTTTCTACGAAGTGAACCAATGTATGGATATCTTCTTGAGGTCACCATATCCTCTGTCGGTTTTATTTCATTAGGTGGAGATGTAGGCAGATGTTCCTGGCGCGCGCGCGCGTGTATATATATATATGTATATATAGTTAAAAGTTTGTCATAAGGACAACCGCAGGATTTCGCCGGGAGCGGGTGCTAAGCTGAAAAATTGCACCCGCTCCCAGCGAAATCGCGGTAAAATTTCAGCTGTAACCACGTCTCACGACCATGAGATATGTAGGTGATTACAGTCTGCGACGAACTCAATACGATGGTCCGGCAAAAGTCTCGTGCACCCTCAGGACACGGAGCGACCCAAGGACGACCGCCTTCTGCATTTTCCCCGCAAGTGTCTCAGCATTTTGTTGACACGCAGGGATGCTTTTCAGGCTATTAACCAGTGAAACCTTGGCACTTCCAAGAGCGCCGATGATCAAGACGATTAGCTTAACAGAATATTCCGGGTATAACCATCGCAACTCCCTTATAAGGTCTTTATACCTCTCTTTCTTTTCTTTCTCTTTGGCTGTGACGTTTTTGTCAGCTGGTGCCGAAAATTCGATAACGAACATGGTTCGTTTCTCGAAGTCAAGGAGAACTATGTCAGGCCTCGAGTGCGCAACAGAAACAATTGTCGAGAATATGAAGTTCCAGTATATGCGGCACTTCTCATTTTCGACAATTGACTCTATTTCTCTAGGAGCGTTTAGCGGAGAGGTATTTGGGCTAATGACATAAGTGTGACAGAGATGATAATAAAGCACTCTTAGTGCCGCATTTGTCCTTTGGATGTAGGTCGTTCCCGCATGAGTTGGACAACTAGATAGTATGTGTCCTAGATGCTCGGGGTGTGCATGACACGCTCTGCAGCTATCATCGGGAATGTCTTGGCTCAAAATGTGGCGACGGTATGCTAGAGTGGAAATGACACCGTCGTGACATGCCAAAATGAAGCCCTCCGTGCCCGACTTCAATCCGGGTGATCTAAGGAAAGCAAACGTTAGCTCATACGACATCGACTGATCTTCCACATTTCTGTGGAAGATGCCGTGCATCCTCTTGTCGAGGAGCTGTTCGTGGAAGTTTTTCTCCTGTGCTTTCTTAATCCGGGCCTTCAGGAGTGAGTATTCAAGATGGATAAGATTTGATGCATTTTGCTCACCCCTAATATTGAAGTCAAGGCCGAGTGTTTCAGCAGCCTCCTCCGCTGCTTTGTACAGAAACGCCCCTTTTCCCACTTCTTCGTGTTTCCTGACCATTTTAAGAAGAGGGTCTTGTCCATTTGCAACTATATGTGCTGTACCCAGAATGAGTCTGTTGTGAAGACATTCAAGATTCAGTATTCCGCGACCACCTAGGCGGCGTGAGATGTAAAGTCGCGGAACAGAAGACTTAAGGTGCATGCTCTTGTTCATATGCAAAACCTTTCGCGTCCCGATATCAAGGGATCTGAGCTCGTCCTTCGTCCATGGAACCACTCCAAATGAATAGAGTACTACCGGGACGGCAAGCATGTTCGTTGCAGATACTTTGTTTCTCGCCGACAGTTCGGAAGACCAAATCTGCCGGATGAGACGTTTGTATCTGCATCGGAGAGTATCCTTTATAGATGTCACGTCCTGAATGCGGCTCTGTGGCACGCCCAGGTATGTATAGGTCTCTCCAGCGCAAAGGTGTCGTATAGCGCTTCTGTCAACGAGCTCAGGATCTTCGGGGATGCCATTAAGTTTTCCTTTCTTCAAATTAACCTTGGCGCATTTCTCTAACCCGAATTCCATTCCAATCTCTTGAGTGTACTCTTTGACAATTTTCAGAGCTAGATGTAGTTTCTCTTGATTCCTAGCATAGATCTTAAGATAATCCATGTAAAATACATGAGTGACCTTATGCTTTCGGTTTCCAGGTTTGCCGCAGAGATACCCTTCGGAATGGCGAAGTGCGAGAGATAGTGGCAATAATGTGAGGCAAAAGAGGAGAGGGCTCATGGTGTCGCCCTGAAATACACTTCTCTGAAAGGTGATACTGTTAGTGATCACACGATGTTTTCCAGATGAGATAGTAAATCTGGTTTTCCAAAGCGGCATTAATGTCTCTATGCACCTCACGATGTGTGGATGAACCTTTAGGCTTTCCAACAGACAGATGATAAGTCTATGGGAGTTTGAATCGAAAGCTTTCCGGTAATCAATCCAGGCCATCGATAGAAATCGCTGATAGTATGCTGCGTCTTTACAGACACATCTATCGATGAGCAAGTTCTCCCGACATCCTGCTACGCCTTTCTTTGAGCCACGTTGTTCATACATCTCTCGCCATACAGGTCCAATTGTCCGAACAATCCTATCATTTAGGATAGCTGTGAAGATCTTATACAGTGTGTTCAGACAAGTTATTGGCCTGTAATTCTTAGGGTCAGCTAAGTTGCCCGTCTTCGGCAGGAGCACTGTGCGCCCTTCCACCAACCACCCCGGAATAGGCTCTTCCGACTTTAGATATGAGGTGAAAATTCGGGCCAGATGCTGGTGGGTTGAAGGAAACTTCTTCCACCAGAAGGTTTTGATGCCATCTGGTCCCGGAGCGGAATAGTTCTTCATGCCTCTTAATACGTTTTTCACCTCCTCGGTAGTGATAGGTGGGCATTCCTCCTCAGCTGTGATGAGGGCATTGCACAGCTCCTTGAAGCTGTTTATGTTCTTTGAGCCTTCTTTAAGTGGATGTTGGACTTCGTAGACTTCTCTCCAAAATGCTTCGACCTCCTCTGGTTTGGGCGGATGGTCGACAGTAACTGGAGGGTCTTGGAAGAGTCGAGATGGGTCAGACGAAAACTGTTGATTTTCTCTGACCCACCTCTCTCTCCGCTCTAGACTTCTCCTAGCGTCAGATAGTACTCGTATTCTGTCAACAATATGCTGCCTGATGGTCAGTAGCTTTGACTTGTTGATTGTGTGATGACGGATCCGCAGTTCGCGCGTGAACTGTCGAACCTTGGCAGTGAAAGTCCTGCCAGATGTTATGTAGTCAATCACACACTGAATGCGGGACGCGTACTGTCTTGCCCAGCCTATCTTTGTGCTAAGTTGATGCATTCGTCTTTTGGTCTTATGATCAACCGTTGGTTTTGTCTTACGGTTTGCATCTGCCAAAGTTCTCGCTGCATTGTACACACTACAATTGATAGTCCAGAGGTCGGATTCTTCGGAAAAATCTCCACGAAGCTCATAATCCAGTTCAGTCAGATCTTTGGGCTTGGGAGAAACCTGAATGTAGATGTTTCTCCGGGTCTTGAAGCATCGTTCTCCCTCTATTGGAAGCCTGTTCGAGGCTGGTCTCAGTGTCGCCTCTCTTTCTCTGTTGCCGGCTTGTTCTGGCTGCGGTTGTGTAGGCGCTCCGCTTATATAACCCCTTTTCCGGAGGTCCTCGGCACGGTTTCGCAGACGTTTTTGCGAAAAATCCGAGAGCTCTGGGTGTTCCTCGCACCACAGAGCATGCAGTCGCGCCATGTAACCTTTTCGTTCAGGGGCCATACTGGTATCATAGCACTCCAGCAGGTCGTCCCTGAGTCGATCCGTCCACCTAAAAGTAACGAGATTCCGCCGGTCAATCGCATTGACTCCGTCTTGATTGGCTCCCCCAACTCTAGGGTAGTCGGCATTGTTGTCCGACCCATTGTCGGGAGCCCTGCGCGTTCGATTGTTTTGAACCGCACATCCTACAACTATGTTTGGTGTTGTCATTGTTGTTCCCACGAGCAGCTAGGGAAAAGGGTTAGTCCATCCTTGTAGAGCCCCGCGTGCAAGGATAAGGCTGATACTCTGAGAGGTCGCCCGGTATCCCAGAGTCACCGTTTGAGACACCTCACCCAGGTGCCATTCAGCTTTCGGCACGGTTGTTACGCCTTCGCTTAGGAGTTATACCTACGGGACCATCCCTGGTCAATTGTCCGCGACTGCTTATTAATTATTGTAACCATATTCAGCAGAAACCCTTGGTACAGGGACCCAAAACCGAATACCGAATATATATATATATATATATATATTATTATTATATGTGTGTGTGTATGTGTGTGTGTGTTGGTGTGTGTGTGTGAGCACATGTGAATATATATATATATATATATATATCTATATTTATATATTCACACATGCCAAGAACATCCGCCTACACCTCAGCCTCAACCTCGACCTAATCAAATGAAAACAATAGAGGATTTGGTGACCTCAAAAAGGTATCCATACATTGGTTCACTTCGTAGAAAACTAATTCTGTAGATTTGACCTTGGAATGACCTTCCTTGTGACCTGGTGGGTGTGAACTGACACCGAATTTGGATTCAGCGACCCCAAAAACGTATAAACAGATAGGTTTTGCAGAGTATAGAGCTGATTTTGTAGATTTGACCTTGGACTGACATTGACCTGATGGGGTCAAACGGATCCCGTATTCGGATTCAGCGACCCCGAAAACGTATAAACAGATAGGTTTTGCAGAGTAGAAAGCTGATTTTGTAGATTTGACCTTGGACTGACCTTGACATTAACCTGATGGGGTCAAACGGATCCCGGATTCGGGTTCAGCGACCCCAAAAACGTATACACAGATAGGTTTTGCAGAGTAGAAAGCTGATTTTGTAGATTTGACCTTGGATTGACCTTCATTGTGACCTGATGAGTGTGAACGAACACCGAATTTGGATTCAGCGATCCCAAAAACGTATAAACAGATAGGTTTTGCAGAAAAGAAAGCTGATTTTGTAGATTTGACCTTGGACTGACCTTGACATTGACCTGATGGGGTCCAACGGATCCCGGATTCGGATTCAGCGACCCCAAAAACATATAGATACTATGGTCTTGTCGTTCGGACCTTCCGCACTACTTTTTTTTCGTAGGGCCGTGTGGGCTGTGTAATCGCAGATTCCTTGAAAATCGGGAACTTCTAAGGCCCGTAACTCAAAAACTAATCATAGGATCAACTTGGGCCCACAGAGACTTTTGTTCAGCACGCCGAGAACATCACTATCTGAAAGTTTCAGCCAATTTGACGGACTGATTTTTTCCATTGCTTTTGTGCGGGGTCCTTTCCTTTTTTCTTAAAAACTAAGAATATATATATTTTTCATCTCAAATTTATGAATATGTAAAAATTAGGTTTTAAATTTACTTTTAATCTTGGAATAAATGCTGAAAAAATAGTCATTTTACATAAGTTAAAAATTTCAAAGATTACAAAAATTAAATCTTTTGAAAATCTGAAAATAATTTAAACTATAATTAAACTAACACTTAAATTTAGTCTAAAATAAATTATGTAGAAGGAAAAGAATATTTTTTAAATTAACATTGATCAAATTGAAAAAAAAAACATTTCTTTTGGAACTTTTGTCATTCATTTTAACTATGTTTTTTTAAACTTACACATTGACTCTAACAATTTTTTCCACACACGCATACACACATGTCTTCATTTTCAAAATCCTGAGTTGGCGATGAGGTTGGCGTTGAGGTTGGTGTTCAGGTTGGCGTTGAGGTCACTTTTTTAAACCAATGACCAACGCCGTTGGTCACCAGTTCGGTTTTTATTCCACGGGAACGTTAAAAAAAACCTATCAAACTGATGGCTCTCATCATCATCCAAAAATCCTGACTCCATCATTGCGATCATCATAATGCAGATGGCTCTCAATTCCTGCATTTCTACCGTGCTCTCTTCGACGTCGAACACCCATTCTGTTGGCACTCAGGTGTTAACAAGTAAATGTGTGTACTCGCCTAGGTTGCTCTGAAAAAAATATATAAAAAACTGTTAATTATTTCATGATAACAAAATTTCATTTTAAAAAAGTTACTTTTTGTTTTAAAAATTTAAAACTCTTTTTAAAAAATAAATGTTTTTTTTTTAATTTTTTAAAGTAAAAGTTATTTGATTTTTGAAAACAAAATTCAGTTTAATTTAAACAACTGTTTTGATTAAATAACTTATCTCCAATTCATTTGTGCAATTTAATTTTTGAAAGAAGTATCCATCCTCCAGTGTTATTAATTTGGTTTCAACTGCTCGAAAGCGAACAATAACCACAGCGTCAGCATCAATTTCGTCAATCATGATTTTGTGTTCTTTAATGGCTATTGATAGTAGAAGCATGGCTTTCAACTCCATCATCGTAATATCTCCTAGAAGCCAGTCAATAGGAGTCATTTAACCAAGCATTTATATCGTTCGAGGGAAGAATAATTTCATTGTTGGTATTGAAAAATTTAATTTCTTCAATTATTTCACCATTTTCAATCGCTGTGAATTTAGCAGCAAGAATAACAGTAACTTTCAAATTTCACCTTTCTTCAGAATATTTTTTAGTCTCCGCTCAACCTGATCTTATTCTATTTATAAAAGGCTGATTCTAGATCTTCCCATCTCATTCTGTTTTGTTTTCTATTTTTACGTACATCACCTTCACCGTTCTTCTGTAGCAGTTTAAATTTTTCGTTCACACTTTTCAAAATCGCTTTGTTGGTATAATTTTATTTTTACTACCAACGGTAAATGTATCTCTACGTAATTAAAAAATTTTCTTTAAAAGCCGAATATTCTGTTTTCCAAGTTTAATCCACTTATCAATTTCAACCCTCTTATCAAAATTTAATTGATCTTTTATCAGCTTATATGCTTTTTCCATGATATTTATCATTTTTTTACAATTTTTAGAATTCATTTTTTTTTAATTTTATAAAAAAATTACACAACTCTTATGATATACACAATTGTAAAAGTTCACTGTGAACTCTTCGTTCTGCAACTGATTGTTAGTAACAAGGGGCCGCTTCATTTATAATGCTGGCTCGTCCAATTTCTTTGAATTCTAGTGACGTACTTTAAAGAATAAAAAATCCGCTGCTTCTAAAAGCTTCCCAGGTAAAAATATTTGGTCTTGATTTTGTCTTGAATGTCTTCAACATGTCTTTAGGACCTTGATGTCTGGTTCCGTCTCACCAGCTAGACATTGGAGATATACAGACTTCTCTTGCTTGTCTTGATAAATATACCGAATTGCTCTTAAAGAAAATTATATTACCAATTTGTGGCCTTAACATTTGCCAGGGTCAAAATTAGAGAAGTTTTAGATTGTAAATTTTATTGTCCATTATACTCCGACCTCTATAAACTATGGACCCCATCGGCAGGGCCTCCCATTTCCAGGAATCAGATAGCTAGGTAAGGACCAAACAGTTGACATCTGCTGAGGATTAAAATTTTACAACCGATAAAACTTGTTATTTCGTAATAAATAATTTTCAAATAAGAAATTCGGAACCTGTCTGTCTCAACAACTGCAGGCATATGAAATTTTCCATAAAAAGATTAAAACTGTCATTTTCTAGAAGTATTTAGTGAACTGTTGGAGATAGGAAAAAATGGACAACATTTTTAGATTCGCCATCCAAACAACATAATTATTGCAGATAAATAAACTTATTAATACATAAACAATAAATATGATGAAGATAATTATTATAAACATTCTATATAGTTTGAAGCGGATTAGTGATGACCCTTAAGACATCAAAAATGGTATGGTTCCTTCTCATGAGCTAGACATACAGAATGACTTGGAATTGTCTTGGATTAGTCTTTACCCAAGACAAAATCAAGACCAAATATTTTTACCCGGGTTCTTTCGCAAACATCAAAGAGTGTTTAAACGGATTTCATAACAGGAAATATAAATGCGATACTTACCTCTCAAGTTACCTCACGTTCTTCTCTTGATTCACTTTTTTTCACCAACCAAAATCATTGCGTGTGATACATGTGCTATAAAATACCATGGACCCCTAAGCTGATAAGAAAAGTAAGGTTACTCAGATAATCAACGGCGACTTTTATCTAATGTTCCGTTCCCAGCTTTGGAAAGAATTTTGAATATAAAATCATACTTCTCCTATCAAATGTAAAATTATCATATCAAAGAAAGAGTTGCTGAACCGCCGATTGCCCTTCTTGGAAAAATGTCGCTCGAAATTTAAAAATAAGTGACAAACATACCTTTGATAGTTGATAATTGAAATGTAGGCGGGGGCGCCGTGCGGTCCCACCACTGGCGCTCAAGCTATAAAAAGCCTATTGTGCCATAGCCGTGTTTATTCTCAAGGCAGTACTACGAATCCAGCCATCCTTCTTCGAGTGTTTTTTGGATCTCGGTGGGTTTTCGTTGTTATCAACGTTCTGAGATTATACCTCTCAGGTGCCAGGCATACCTATCGCACAGTAAATGACGCCCTCCTTTGTTTGATCAGGCAAAGTGATCCTCCCCACTCTGCCATTCGGCAGCCTCCCTAGCAGGCTAGGGTGTACGGAGCTATCCCTCTGAGGTCATCAGGTAGATGCACAGAATAGAAGCACTTTCCTGGTGTGTTATGTAAGTGTATGTGTGTGTGTTCATTACTCGAAATCGGCCAGCGACCATCGAGCGTGGTGCCTCCTATAGGAGTCCCCAAACGCAAGAAGAACGCTGACTCATTTTTGAGTCTTCACAGAATCGGCTTCGACCCCCAAGGCTAGTCCCCTCGACATGGAGCCCCACCTTGGTATGATACCAGCTTTTTCTGAGGGGACGTACAGTTTGAGGTGGGTTCCGAACCACCGAAGCCCCGGTATAAGTACATAGAAAAATTTCCATTGGTACCCGGCTCAGGGATCGAACCCCAGACCTCCTGCATGGAAGTCGGACGCGCTATTGTCTGAGCCACCGAGGCTTCTTCACAAACATACCTTTGTTACACATCGTATTATAAAATACCGTAGATGCCTGAGCCGATCAAGATTAAGCTTACTCAGGTAATCAAAGACGACTTTTATCTAATATGCCATTCCGGCTTTAGAAGAAATTTTAAAAACAAAATCATATTTCTCCTATCAAACGTAAATTGATAATATCATAGAAAGAGCCGTTCAACTGCCGGATGCCCTTCTTGGAAAAAATGTTGCTCGAAATTTAAAAACAAGTAACAAACATACCTTTGTTACACATCGTGTTATAAGATACCCTGGATGTCTAAGTCGATAAAATTTAAGCTCACTCAGACAATCATAGACGACTTTTATCGAATATGCCATTTCGGCTCTAGAAAGAATCTCAAAAACAAAATCATATTTCTCCTATCAAACGTAAATTAACAATATCAAAGAAAGAGCCGTTCAAACATCGGATGCCCTTCTCGGAAAAAATGTCGCTCGAAATTTAAAAATAAGTGACAAAAAACATTTCTTTGCTGTCTCTAAAAAAATAATACCGATCACGTCATCAACTCTGAATCTTCTAGAAGGTCGGTAATATGTCGGTAATAGGAATCTATATCCAGAAGCGCCCCTTCTCATCTACTCTAGACGATGCAGTTCTTCATATTATCCTTGCAAACAATACAGGTGCTAAACTAGACATCGCAAGCCTCTTTAAAGAAATAAGCAAAAACGAAAAGTCAGGTAGCTTTTCGACGGGGGAAGTTACTAAAGTTGATATTGCATGCAGAATTGCTGCGGAAGCGAGGAGACCTATGGGGACAATTTGACGCACGATCAGACATGTAAGTTTATTGCCTTAAACTACCTAAGTCCTGAATTACAAGATTATCTTACATACTGGACGTGTGGAAGTTTGTAATTTTTAGTGCAATTCGCAATATTGTGAAGGTTATTTCATCTGCAACTTTCATCTTCTAATTTCTAATGTTTGAATTTGCGTAATGTATTCTGTAATGAATCTGCTTCCGTATTTCATCAGATGTGCAGTTTTTGTATAAAATAAAATTGAAAGAAATTAAGGCAAATGTTCCGGTGATAAATATTTAAATTTTATTGCTTTTTATTTAGTTTACATTATTAAAAATACCTTTTGATACTAAAAAATTTTGAAAAATAAGTGGCTTTTGTCATTATATTTTATTTTTAACACATTGTTTGATAATATTTTCCAATTTTAGATTCAAGCTTCGCGATCAATGGCACCGTCACGTTTTCTGAGACATTTACCTGACGGAAGAATACATTTTTTCTTCAAAAATTTCGAGTGAAAGACAGGTGACGTCTTCAAGTGAGGCCTGTAAAAATGAACGCAACTAAAAGAACCCATTTCGTCTAATTGAACTGTGATTGACAATGATGTGCATATACAAACATGCCTTTCAACATGATGTTGAGAGGAAATTCGTAGTTCAAAAAAATGGAGTTTTAATTCAAGTTCCATTTAATACATTCTTTCAAATTATTACATTTTTAAACATATAGAATGCATAATATTGCTTCAAGCCACACTCCAGTTTTTGCTGTTTAAAGTAATAAAGACTCGCTATCTCTTCCGTGAAGGTGTTTTCAATATTCCTCTCTGTGGAGGCGTAAGAAATAAGACTTTTTTCGCTTCATCAACTGTGCATCATGAAAATACATCAAATAGAGACTCAGTGGATTCGGAAGCTTTCAGCAATATCGATTGCAATTTGACAAGGAATTTTTCCGATTTGTCGAAGGAATGTCCAATGGAAGAGGATTCTTTGCTAGCTTTCAAAGAAAACTCTCACCGTATTTGCGAATCAGAAGATCAAGATAATTTATACAACAGGAATTTTGCCGATTTGTCCAAGAAAGTTCTGCTGGAAGAGGATTTTTTGCTTAAATCCACAGAAAGCATAAACGCTATTTTCGAATTAGAGGATGAAGAGAATTTCAACAACTCAGGTATTTCTGTCATACAGATACCAAATGTTCATCTTATGGAACGTTGATAATTTTATATAACGTACATGTATGTCTTTTACTTACTTATATTTAGATAAAGAAAGACTTTTTTTCTCAAAAAACTGCTTCTTTTACAGTTCATGGAAAAAACACTGTTCAAAAGGACATTCCTGTTAAACTAATCGAGTTAAATGCCAAGAAATTGAAGGAATACCCATTGTAAGTGGATCCTTTGACAAACTGCAATAAAAATTGCACAGCGCAGCTGAGAAAGATTCGATAGAAGGGGATGAGAAAGTGAATGCTGAGAGTCTAGCAGGTATTTGTACATGATTTATATGCCTAGCCTTAATTCATCAGTTGAAAAGAAGAAATCAAAATCCAGAACTGAATCAGATTGAAAGTTAGGAAAAATGCAAAATCAGTCATTACGATGATGCAAAAGGCTTTGACAGATTTTTCATTAAAGCAGAAATATATTACTATAAATTATTACCTATATATAATACATATTATTTAATATTTGAAAAATGTATTAAAGAGACATTCAATAAGTTATATTTTACTTAATTATTTTAAGTAGTTATTTGAATCTTGATAATATAAATGTTATTAATTATTTCGCTTTTTACAGGACATGTTCCACCTACAGAAAGTTTGCATGATCAACAGAATCGTAGCAAAGTGTCCTACTTAGATTCAGTCTTTACTTTCTTTTGATTTCTATATTTACGTTCTTTAATATACAAAGGACCCCAATAGTCGATGTCCACTCGATTAAAAGGTCTAGTTTTAGTTACGCGAGCGTTAGGCAAATTACCCATCTTGTACTCGGCCAATCTTGGTTTGGCGCGAAAACAAATTACGCATGTTCTGATGATTTTTTAAATTTGATTTCGTCCATCTATAGGCCAGTATTTTTGACGCATAGCATATAAAGTAGTCTGTACTCCTGCGTGATAGTGCACGGAATGATAACTTGTAATTATAAGATCAGTTATAAAATTCGATTTAGGCAATATAACGGGATGCTGCTTGTCAAAAGAAAGATTAGCATTTTTTAAACGCTCCTCTACTCGTAGTAAGCCTTCTGCACCAATAAACGGATCAAGGTTATAAATTCGACTTTTATTGCTTAAGGATTTTTCTTCTGTTAAACTCTCTATTTCTTTATAAAAACAGGATTTTTTAACAATTCGAATTATAATCGTTTCAGCATGATGTAATTCTGCTGTTTTCAAATGATTCTTGTATTGACGATACTCGGGTAAGAACATATAACATAGAGCAATTACTCGTTTCAATTTCATGAATGAAGAAAATTGTTCTAAAAAGTTGATTTCAAGGTTAGTTTTTAGACATTTTAGCTTTTTCGTTCCAGGTAGTATACCCACACACCTTGCCTTAAATTCCGATTTTGGCCCAAATTCCTTATCTTCACTTAGCCAAGTAGGCCCGTGAAACCACAATTTACTTTTTATGAAATTGTTAGGTAATTGCCTTCGTGATAGTTCGTCAGCAGGATTATCGCTCGAACGAACGTGGCACCATTGATTGACATCAGTTTTATTTTGTATTTCTGAGACTCGGTTTGCTTCAAAAACTTTTAATGTATTAGGCTGCTTATATAACCAATGTAATACAATCTCTCAGTCTGTCCAAAAAATTATAGTATTGCAAACGGTGGGAATTGAATTTTTGACCTTTTCGTATAAATTGTCCAGTAATAAAGCACCGCATAACTCTAATTTCGGTATAGAGAGCTTTTTCAAAGGAGCTACGCGAGACTTGGAACACAAAAGAGCGCATTGACTTTCCTTATCTCCGTTACGTGACAGAACATATAAACATGCTCCGTAGCTCTTCTCACTCGCATCGCAAAAACCATGCAACTCTGATCCCAGTGGATTTTTGATTAAAACGTTTCTTGGAAACAAAATATCATTTACTGATTCTAATTGTTAGCAAAAGTTCACCCTAATATAATGTATGGATGAAGGCACAGACTCGTCCCACGTAACCTTTGCTTCCCAAAGTTCTTGCATTATTAATTTAGCGTACAAAATTATCGGACCGAGAAGAGCTATAGGATTAAATAATTTTGCAATTTCTGGAAGAATAACTCTTTTCGTGATCGTTTTATTGAAGTCAGGGCTTTTGAAGAAATGCATGAAAGAATCCTCTCTAGCCTTCCAATATATACCCACACGGAAAAAATTTATCCGTGAAGAAGTCACGAACTTGTAGCTAGGTCTCGGATACGAGATAAAAAAATGAAACATTAAATCCTTATTTCTATGAGAAATATATGGATAAATTTCGAAGTTTCTTACGAACAGTTCGAATTTCCTACGAACAGTTCCTGAAAATTTCAGACTGAAATAAAAAGAGGAAAAATTTTATTTGTGCGATTTAATTTTATATTAATTTATAAATTCGCAACTCAGAAGATTCGAACCTCAAACACTGCTGACTCACCAGTTTCTAAACATAAACCAGGAGAGCGTAAACACGCGCAGCCATCGAGGCCAAACAAAATAGGTATTATAAAACTTCTAGCCACTCATCCGACGAGCTCGAGGCACACATACGAGCGCACACACGCACCGCGCGTGCGTGCGTTGGCCACGTACAGGGAGACTTAGTTTCGAGTTCCCAGATTTGTCGGGCAAGCTCGTGCGTGCTCTGAGACTCTTTTCCCAATCACTCGTAATATTTTTGTAATTATTCACGTAAAAAAAAGTGATGAACCGTTTTAGAATTTTCACATCGAGTTCGTCAATCTTTCTCAAAGTTCGTAGGTTATTTACGAAAATACATAAATATCCGATGAATTTTTCTCATATCCGAGACCTAGCTACTAGTTCGTGACTTTTTTACGGATAAATTTTTTCCGTGCAGAGTTTTAGTCGCGTAATTTTTGTTTAGTTTAAAATCGTCATCAAGACTTTTCTCATTCACGTCTTCAAGTATATTAGGTTCGTTGGAAGCCCATTGCCGAAGATTAAGACAAGCTCGACTCAAAAGTTGAGTCATCTGATCATAAATTGCCCGTGCCTCTTGAAACGTAGAAGCACCGGTTATCAAATTATCGACGTATAAATCTTTTTTTAACAACTCTGCCGCTAGAGGAAAAGCATGACCCTCCTTATCGGCCAACTGATGTAAACATCGAATAGCGAGAAAGGCTGCTGGGGCAAAACCAAACGTTACCGTATTCAAATAATATTCGTTTATCTGATTGTTTTTTTTGCCAAAGAATTTTCTGATATTTACCGTCTTCTTCGCGAATTAAAAATTGCCGATACATTTTCTCTATATCCGTTATGACTACATACGCGTGAAACCTGAAACGGATTAATAGGGAAAAAAGGTCGTCTTGAATGGTACGACCGACCATTAATGTTTCATTTAAAAAAATTCCCGACGTGCTTTTTGCTGATGCATTAAATACTACTCTTAATTTGGTAGTAGTACTGGATTCTTTAATAATCGCATGATGGGGCAAGTAAAAACCCTCAGGATCTTGAGTTGATTTTATGACTGACATATGAATTAAATCCAAATATTCTTGAATTACAGCTGTATATTGCATTTTTAATTCAGAGTTATTTTCAAATCTTTTTAATAAACCGTTTAGTCTTCCTAGAGCATTCTGTTTAGATTTCCCTATTAACTCAGGCGATGTTTTGAAAGGCAATGCTACGATATCCGTCCTCGTCTCGCGTTACATGTTGTTTAAAGTGAGTTTCACACTCGACCTCTATTGATAAAAATTAGACTGAGCTGTTATTTCTTCGACAGACCGTAATTTTTCTATCACTGTTTTTAATTCCGTAAGCAAGCAATCAGAACGTTTAGGTGCTATCGAATTCTTTGAAAATTCTAAATCGCCAGAAATTATCCATCCTAACCGAGTTTTTTGCAAATAAAGATCGTTTTTATCTTGAGACAGATTAATTGAGCCGATTGAAAATAAGGAAAAGTTTACTCCTGTCCCAATGAGCATATCAATTGAAGCGGGTATGTGAAAGTTTGGATCAGCAAGCAAAAGGTTTTTTGGAATTTTGAGACACTCTCGAGGTATTCTTTAATTAGGGACTAAATCCTTGATATTAGGAACGATCAAGAAAGTCAGGGTGCGTTTATGCCCATTGTAAATTGATTTGAACGTAATAGAAACCATGCCATTTACTGATATTGTAAGATGATCAAAAGCACCAACAGAAAAAGAGCATTTAGATGGAGTGAGTTGCAGGACGTTTTAGTCGCACTGACCTGCTGTACCTATTGCAAGATGATAACTCGCATAGTCTTGTATTGATCTCTCACGAGATGTTTGAACGCATCGTCTCGAGAGATGTTGAATCTTAGTGATGAATTTGAGAAAGGACTTGGTGCCTCATCAATCTCTCACGAGATGTTTGAACGCATAGTCTCGTGAGATGTCGAATCGTATTGAAGAATTGGAGAAAGGACTTGGTGCCTTTCCTTCACAAAAGTTTTTTGTGAATATCACTGATTATAGTAACTGTACGTAGTTCGTATAGTACAATGAATAGTACAATAAATGACTTCACGCCAAACGTTCACTTTTGTCACTGATTGCAGTCAGTCAATCATGAAAACTGCAGTTTTTTGCACGCTTTTGTAAAAAGTTTTAGAAAAAGTTCATTTAATCTCGTCTCGAAGGAACATGTAAATTTGTGCACTTTAATGTCTGTGCTTTCCCTAATTTGTTATCACTAGGGAAAAGGATTTCGTATAATTGATCTGGATTAGAAATGAATATAAAATTTATTAAATTCGAAGGACAAGAATACAATCTTTTATCGTCGAAAGTTCTTTCCAGACTGACTCATTCAGCGGTCCCAGACATCACACTTTGCCCTAAAGTGGGGCTAATATAAACAAAGTTTATCGTCAAATGTACTATGACGAAAAGAAAGAAGGAATATAATATTGAGAGTAAAAAGTATGGTGTATATGTAGTCTAGTCGATCCTACATAACACGTGCAGGCTGGTCAAAATAAAAATTATATAAAGTAAAATTACTTCTATTATACATAGGTTTATATGGAGTTGACTTTAATAATACTAAATATGAAACTTACTTACATTTAAGTTATAAATTCTATACGAAAATACTTCCATGCACTGAAAATATGGCATTCTCACCTCACACTTGAAACGCTTTCGAACAGAAACATATTTTTATATGCGAAATTAGTATGCGATGACATTATGGCCATATCGTATGAGTACTCTTAAAATTGTCTTACTTTAGCAAATAATAAGTATAATTAACTCAGCACCTAAAGATGTAACATTTTTAGTTTAAAAGTTACATTTAAACTTACCAAGAATAAAGTTTTATTGAAGAAAGTAACTCTTTTGTAACTACAGTTTCAATGATACTATGAGGATCGCTTGCCTAAATCCTTTTTTACATCCGCAACATAGGCTCAAATTTTTAATCAATCAACTTTCAAACACTTTACCGTTTACCTTCACTTATAGGCTCACTCTCTGTTATGGTTAGTACGCACTGAATGAGTATGATAGTTGATTAGTATGAGGAAAATACACTACCACACTATGAGAAAGTTTTCCCGAATTATTATACTTTTGGTAGAATTTATTATACTTTCCAAAACTAGATTTTTTAATTTCTGCCGTATATCCTGAACACAAATAAAACTTTTTCATATTGTTTACAAGATATGTGTATTTATAAATTATTATCTTCTTACGTACGTAACTAAGGAATTCCACATTTAAATTATTGAAATGGAATACAGTTTTTGAATCGCTTTTAAGTCCTTCGGAATCAGCCAGAGAGAATTATAAAATATTAATTAGGACTTGAGATATCGCATATCGTGTCACTAGCCCTCCCCAATTCCTTTCGCGCTCTCGTTATCAGTACGTTTATTACCCATTGCTATTATACTTTTTTTGAGAGAACACCAAGCTTATAATCTTTTCCTGACAGTCGAAGATCTCCTCTTCAAAACGCCGTTTGAAATCGGTTGATTAGGAAAAGAATTCAGAATTTTTGTAAATACTCATTTTTGCATGTCTTCGACACTTTTTTCCCTTTAAACTATTTTTTCCCAAATTTATGTTCAATAAATTTGACTTTATCACACACAGCATATGGGAAGTGTTTTATGCGAACAAGGAAGTTGGTGAACGATTGTACCCTATTGTGGGGTTAGAAGGCAAGCAAAATTGATGGGTGGGTTCTAGGGTTAATGTAAATAATGACGTATTACCTGTGATAAATAACACTGTTGCTTTGGTCAATTTAAACTCGAAAAAAAGTAACGTTTCTAGGGAATGGGCCTGTGTCACGACTGATTGAGCGACAGTTGAGGCATTGGAACAGTCGAATGTCCTTACCGACTCGTTCATCTCATTCGTTGACAAATATTTAATTGGAAAATTTGAAAGGGTTGCTAACAACGAAGGTACAGGCAGAAGGCACGAAAAACGTTTCTTTAGCGAAACTGAGGCTGCCATTATAATCCAGAGGCTTTATTTGAAGAGTAAAAGAAGGGCAATCCATGAAACTTTTACATGTTCTAAGGAGAGCTGTAAGATTAATTAAGTAAAATTTCAGGAATATTTGGAACATGTTTATTGTAACTTTGACGATAATGAAAATAACCTTTCTTCGATTTTAACCTGGTTCCTCATGATCAGCTCGGTAATGAGGATCTCCTGGAGGTTATCCCCTGCAGGATATCGTCAAGATAATCAATTCAATGAAAAATACGGCCCCGGTTCCCGATGGTATCATTTGTGTATCCTTATAAAAACCAAACCGACCAGTACAATTCCTTTGAACATTTTAGACGCCTGCCTACGACCGTGCGTGGTCACCCACTATTTAAAAGAGTACTGACCGTGACGAAGACAGCCTATAAGATCTTTGCTGTTATCGTTTCACAATGTCACTATCTGGATGGTCAAAAACGACTGGCTCTCTTGGAGGAAGAAGGGCTTTTTGCCGTACGAAGGATGCTATGAGCATAACTTCGTGCTGCAGGAAGTAATTCAGCTAACCAAGAGTAAGCGAAGAAATCTGGTGGTAGCATGGTAGGATTTGGCTAATGTTTTTCGATCGGTGCCTCACGGGACTATTTGTCATTCCCTAAACGTACTTGGTACGCCGCCGGATGTCACTGACCTGATTCTAAATTTTGTAACACGCGGAGTTTAATTTGGCGCGAAACGAGCTAGAATTTAAATTAAATCTCTACATCTGCCATAGTTAAGGGCTTTGAAACCCAGATCCTTAGATGAGTCATCCTTTGTCCTGAAATTGGTATTTTAGGCAAATAAATGAGTAGATTTTGCTTTATGACAGTAAAAATGACAAAACTGAATTTTTTGGAGATTCAAAGCCAACGGCCATGCCACGATGAAAAAACCAGTTCTCGTCAGATCACTGAAGTTAAGCAGCGTTGGGCGCGGTTAGTACTTGGATGGGTGACCATTCGAGAATACTGTGTGCTGTTGGCTTATTATGGGTGTGGTGAGCTCAAACTTGTAGTTATTTATAACTACAAGAAAACTATCCACCTAAAAAAAAAATACCCGAATCGGGTAGTGTCACGCCTACCCTGAAAGGGAAATGGCTTAATGGTATACAATGGTATACAAAGTACACAACAAATTATAAAAGAACCGGACGCGTCCGAGTGCAGTTCGAATCTAAACTCTGTGTTTTCGTCGATGGGAGCTTCGGTTCCGTCGCAGCGATCCTTAGCTCCACGCTCTTTCTCCCTTTTACAAAGTACTCTTGCTCTCTATCTCGCTCTTCATATCTCCACTCTAATTATGAGTAATTCCTTGCCAATTGCGTAATACGTATTCTCATGTGAAGAATGTTCGTGACTTCATAACTTCACACTTCACCGGATTTCACGATAAAGTCCACGCACGCAAATGGTTTATATTACAGTTTCGTAGAACTGACTGCCCCGAGATCTTAACCGTCTAAACGAAAGACAAAAATACTCTATGCTCGGTCCAGATTAACGGCTTTTTCTCGCCAATCTGATAACTAACTCAAGATTTGTATTTTCTGCTGTCAAAGTATTCTATGTCCAAAGGATCATAATCATAATTTGGTTATTTTAAATATACTCCACTTAAGCATTACATGTCTAATCTCGTATATACGTTTATTCACTCACAAGAATTTATGATCGCTTATTAAACATTTCTCATGCCGATTTGCCCTGAAATGTTGCTTACCAATCCTTTCACTTTTCGCGCGAATATTTCAAATCGAAACCAAGCATTCTACAGAAGCGAGAGTGCTGCTCCGAGCGGATAGAATGCAAATCTATGCGCTCGTTCCACTAAATATGCTAGCGGCTGCTCCACAAAGGTGAAGAATTATGGTGGCTTCACGGAAAACCTTGTTATGGGTGTTGGGGTAAAACAGAGTTGTCCACTCAGCCCGATCACATTCAGCTTTGTTTTTGAGCTTGTAATTCTGGACGCGTGATTTGACGCGAGATCTTAGATCATCTATGGCCTCAGAGTCAGTGAGTTTTCAATCGAATAGTTGAATTTTCAATTAAAAAACATCAATTCTCAATTAAAAAGATCAATTTCCAACCAAAAATGGAAAAGTCACACTATTAGATTAAAAAATTAATTCTCAAGGAAAAACAAGACATTTTCAACAATAGAGTTCAACATTCAACCAAATAGTTGCATTCTCAACAAAAATGTTAACTTTTAAACAAGAAGAATAATTTTCTACAAACAAAAATTCCACAAAATAGTTGAATTTTCGACTAAGAAAGATAATTTTTCAACCAAAAATGGGATGGTTAAATTTTCTATTAAAAAAATTAATTTTCAACCAAAAACATTGATTTCTCACAAATTAGTTCAGCTTTCAACAAAGCAGTTGTGTTTTTGACAGAAAAAGTTGACTTTTCAACAAAATAGTTGCATTTTCAACAAAATAAATCAATTTGCAACTAAACAGTAGAATTTTTAACCAAACAAGATGAATTTCCAACCAAAAATATAATGGTAGACTTTTCAAACAAAGAATCAACTTTTAACCCCTTGAATGTGCAGACCGAAAATCACAAAGTGGGCCCAAAATGTGTGGGACGTTCTACTGGATGGATTTCATTGAAAATTGGTTAGTTTAGGCCTACCTAGTCCATGACGTGTATACACGTCATTTGCAGTCAAGCGGTTCATTAAAAATATTTGGATTTTATTATTGGGTTCTATTAATTTGCAACCTTTGTTAAAATTAACATTTCTTGACGAAATAAAACCTAGCATCTCCTGCATTTTCGGTGTTTGAATGCATTCTTTATACTGATTTCGTCATATGTATAAAATTGTTCCTAAGTGAAATTCATCAAATCAAGTGCAAATCTTATTCTTTAAATCTGGACCAAGAACATGAACATAAGGCGAGATTCCTAAGTGATCTGAGTTATCAGATACAACGTCAGATTCCAAACCAGGGAGCACCATTTATTTGTATTTTCAGCTTCGCAGAAAATTCCATTCCACGAGTAAACTGTTATTATGATTACTCAGCAATTACGCAATATTTAGTCGTATCCTTGGTTTTAAATCGTCGAATAAAATAACTTCAACATAGGTGGATTTAACGCAATATAAAATTTCGGACGACTCTTATTTGAATATCGTAGAATTAGTTTTAATAATATCTCTTTTGTACATATTTTTCTTTACAGAAGAATTTTGAATATGACATTTTGACCCAAATTTATTGCTAGCTAATATAATATATCAAAGAGAATTTTACTTTTTCGTTATGCTTTTTTACATGCATATAATTAACGTATATACAATAACATAACAATATAACATAAATATAAGAACAATGACCAATATTAATTTATAGCAGACGGGTCTAAGTTTAATAATGAATATATATTATGATCTGTATTTGTATAATTGTACTTTTATATTAGAAATGGCCTTAATTATACCGAAATTCTCCGGAAACTTTGTTCGCTCTGGGTTCGTCAAAAACGAATTGTATCGAAGGATGACTTACCTGTATTTTTTAAAAACATTTTTTAATTCCGTTAAAAGTACTGTACTGAAATGTTGAGGGAAAATCAATATTTGATATTGGTAATGTCGTGGAAGACAAGCAGAAATATATCAGCTTATGGATATACTCCAAATTGTTTCTTTGCAAAAACCATTAGGCTTCACATTACTCTTAGAGTAATATTCGTTTTAGAAAATCGCCATTTAGACCTTTACACGTCTAGATATTGATCTAGAAGGACCTTTTCTTCGAAAAACCCTTTTATTTCGATTTTCTTGCTTATAAATAAATGTCGCTTCACCAAGAAGCGCACAGTGGGGAAAAAAGTTTCGGTGGACGAATCAATTTTAGCCCACAGTATTCATTCGATTGCGAATTTTTTTTTTAATTTAAGACTTTTAAGTTTCGAAAAGATTGGTGTCTTTGGATTTTTGATTACAAAAATTTGTTCGATGTTTTATTTAACATCGAATTAATTTTTTTTTAATTTTCAAAAATATAATTTCTTCAAAGAATTGTAGTTTTATCAAAAACTGACTTATATCTGAGCTAAAACTATCTAAAAATAATTTCCAGGGGTGAGAAGAATTTATACAAATTCTTTATTGCGTTAGAAATAAATTAATGAAGAGAAGTTATTTTTCCGAATTGGCAATGTTTTAGCTCATATAGTTCTAGATTTTTGGTATAAAGAGTGAGAGAAATCGATATTTCATTACGATCAGCTGGAAACAGATTATATTTAGCAATTTTTAAAATAATTTTGGTAACAAAATTCACAAGTTCAACATTTTTCGACGAATAGGCTCAATTTCTTATGGAATCAACTAAGAATGTCTTTCCGATAACCCTTTGCTTTGATAGTTTAAAAATTTACAAAAATTATTAATTATTCAAACAATTTAGTATAATCGCAAGGAGTCATCGGAACGATATTCTTATCGTTAGTTGAATCCGTAAAAAAAAAATTGACCTAATTCCTTCAAAGATATCCAAACTCTGAATTTGTTCATCAAAATTGTTTAAATAATTTCCAAGTAGCATTTTTTTCAAATAATCGTAATAAAAAATTAAGTTCTTTCACTTTTCATACAAAAAATCTGGATTTCAATGAGCTAAACGCAGTGCCAGTCCCGAAAAACAAATTTTCATCATTAATTTGCTTACAACGTAATAAGTAATTTTTTAAATTATCGTCACCTAGTGTACATTATTTATAGATAGTTTTAAGAGCGATACCAGACCTTGGTTAGTAAATCTGCAAATCTTAAAAAATTGTACTTCTAAAAAGTTAAAAAAAGGACATTTTGTTGTTAAATAAAAAATTAACCAAAGTTTTTATAAAAAATCTAAACATGTCCAAATCGAGTGATTAGTGTAGGCTAAAAATTTATGGCTGCCATTTTGTTGAAAATTTTCTGACCTGACTATAAATGGCCAAAGTCGAAGCAGGAACTCATTAAAATTGCCGTCTGGTAGCATTAGCTGTATAGCAAATTTTTTCGGTTTGTTGTAAACAAATTAGTGAATAAAAGTTATATCTTCTCTATTTGCGATAATGAAGTATTTAAGACCTACATTATTGATGAGATTTTACTTCCATGGAACTAAATTAATTTTTAATTAAAGTTAGAAGAAAATAAACAAACAAATGTCTAATCAGGTCATTCTTCAATAGAAATATTTCATTTTTTTCTAGCAGAATCTACACTGTAAAAAAAATTTCTGGTAATTTTACCACTTTCAGAGTAGGTCCGATTATTACCTACTCCCAAAGTAACGTTTTCACTGACATTAACGAATATCCACTTTTAATGTGGAATTCAACTTTTAAGTTATGTAAGTTTCCAGACAGATTCTGTAAAATTACAATGCATTATGAATTTGTAGGTGATGGTATTCTAACCAAAAATATTCGATTTTTTATTCAACATGGCAAGTTTAGCATCTACATGAGAAATGTGAGTAATTATTTCATATTAAAAGAAAGGGAAAAATTCCCCTCTTCAAACGATTATTATTTATTGAACTTAATATATCCTTTTATTGTATATTTATACTATATTTTTTATCAATATTGTAAATAAAATTTTCCATAATTTATACCGTTCTGAAACACTCTTTTACAAATAATTTTAATTTTACCATTTTTTTTATTATTCTCCGCAACTTTGAAACTTTAAAATTACTTGTACTTATACTACGTTAAGAGCTGTGCAAGTACGCCTCGTTATCAATTATCAAATTTCAAGACGGGAGATTACGTTGGAAAAAGGAATTTTTAATAGTTTCTGTACTTTTACCAGCGTCAAAGAAATCAACACTCTGAAAGTAGGTCCATTTATTACCTACTCTGAAAGTCACAGATTCACAAGCAGAAACTCTACTTTTACAACGCCTTGCTATAGTGTCAGTCTAAAAGTGGTAAAGTTACAAGATTGGTTGGAACTTCTAACATGCAAGTGGTATTCATCCCATAATCAGAGTAGTAAAATTGCACCAATTTTTTGTTGGTAATTTTACCATTCTAAGTGGTAGAATTTTTTTATTTTTTACAGTGTAGTGCCAGTATCTTAACAATGGTCGTTCTCTGTAATAATCTGCTATTATACAATAATTGTGTATTTTTTAAACAAATGCATTATTTGGCCATTTTTTAGTAGGTAAATTTCGCGTCTTGATCAGGATCAACTATACATCTTTCACTGATGATCATTTACAGCCAAACCGCCAGACGACACTTTGGATGTGTTTCTGCAGCCACGAAAAGATAAAACATGGCTTTCTCATTTTGTTTGTTAAATAAAAAAATGTCTACAAAACTTGTCTAAAATGTTAAATTTTGCAATAATGCATCATTTCATAGGCTTTCATTTAAAAAAAGAAAAGTACAAAATTGAATGAAAATTAAGATATCCACAGGCACTTTTTTCGCCGCACTGTAGCCGCGACTAGGCGTCCTCATTTTCGAATATTACAGTTTACTTTTCTGGTAAAAGAGAACAAAAATAAAATCAAACCTATAGGCACCAACAAAATGCGATGTATTTAGAGATATCATTTATTATATTTTTGAAGGCCGTTTTTTTACGCATCAGAAACATTTAAAAATGATATGAATTAGATGCCAGTTTTTTTATTATAAATTTTTCCTTGAAAAAATAAAGATAATATATAATTGTTCTTGACATAATACAAGCTTTAACGATGCAATATTATCATTACCATTATCTTTTTTTTCCTGAATGTCGCAAAAAATAATATTTATAATTATAAACTTTATTCGTGAAAAAACGTCTGTAAAATTTCAGAATAAAATTATAAAACAGAAAAGAATCCACATCTTTGATCATTCGAGTGTCTAAACTGAATAAATAGTTCTAACCAGCACAATGAATAATGGTATGAATAGAATTAATTTTTTATTGTATTAAAGTTCAACAGTCAACATTCAGCTATCCAAGAAAGGTATTTGTTTTCTTAAAAACAACATATTTTTTAAATTTGAAATAGCTTTAAAACTATGATCAAAAGAGCACGAATCTTCTGCTACGTATATTGATCTATTGGAACGTGGCGACTCATATACACCCGATTAAACTTAATTCGTAAGTTTGTTTAATGGGTCATTTCTAAGAATTTTGGCTGTTTGCTCTATAGATAACACTTTAATGAATCTGTATTCCTTATATAAAATATTCCAGGACAATGATTTTATTCTTATATAACCTCGATTTTAATTTTATTAATGTTTTCTTACGTAAAAGATACTTTATTGTTACTACGTTATAAGGCTAATGGTAAGACAATTAAAAATTTTCAAAAACAAGTCTGGTATGTAATAAATTTGGTAGGTATAAAATGTTCTAAAATCTGAAATAAAAATACAAAACTTTTTACCGTTCCACTCTGTTTAATATAATATATAAACTTGTGTGATCAGATAATGGTTTGTATATAAGCGGATATATATATATATATATATATATATATATATATATTGCAAAAATTTATCAGTCAACGTTCATGAAACTCTTAAAAAAATAGTTTTCAGTTATTCATCGTTGCCTATATGCGGATAAAATGACGACCGTCGTTCTACTTTTTACCTGCATGGTTTTCCTCAATGTTACAAGTAAGTAGTGTAATATAATATAACATTATTAAGAAATATTACATTTTTTCAAAATATGGGATCAATTATCTTAAAAACCTGACATGATAGGAAGATTTTGCGGATTTGAATTCAGGGAACGAAAATCTCGCTGCAAATTAAAAGTTTTTTCAAAAATTCGACCTAAGCGATATTGTCACTCAGGGCGCAGTCTCATGGAGGACATGGATGAAGATGAGTAGAATAGTGGAATAATTTTAACCAATAAGATTATTGTACAAACTCATTAGTCACATCATTAGTCAAAACTATTCCCCTTTTCTACTAATCTACCTCCATTGGACTCCGTCCTCATTCATCGTTTGACTTTGGACGGCATAATATTCTCCATTTCATAAAGGCTTTGACTTTAATTTTTTTATTTTTCAGTTACAATTATGCAAGTATTGAGCAGAAAGCAATGTTTTTGCTTATTTAAATGCTAGCAGATATTTTTCCAGTGTACACAAAATTCATAAATTTCTATTTTTTCTTACAAAATTAGATGCAGCGTTAAGAGGCCCTAGAGGACATGCGCCAGCCCGAAGTTTTAATAATCCTAATGAAACTAGGATTTATTTACAAATTCCAGGTGACGAAGTCCTTACTGGAGTTATAGAATCTATTCGTAATCGTCCAAATCCGGCCTGGTTATTGACACCATATAGAGAAGATCATAATTCACAAGAGCGCGTTTTTATATTCATGCATCTTGGCCAAAATTTAATTGCAAATCTCGAACCTTTTCATAACCATTATAATCAAAATTTTATAGAATACCGCTGTTTTATAACGAGAGAAATGCGCATTCTTTCCGCAACACATCTTATGCGTTTAAATTACCCACTGTTGGTTCCTCGAGACAATAAAGATCCGCTCATTTTTGTACGAATTCCAGATCACAATAACACTATTTATGGGGGACAGCTAGGTCTTGGGGACGGTCATATTCCTCACTGGCTTTCTCGAGAATTAAGACTTTAGATATGATCATACGTTTATAATTTTTTCTTTAATATATACAAAACATTAGTGGTTAATAGAAGATATTGATGTTCTTATTATCTGAGATGTTGGAATTTCCAATCGTAGGTGTTGAATCCTAATATCTTTATCGTATTACTACCTTATATCCAGAAGCTGTCCAGTAATGTACAATTTCCTTAGCATTGTACCACAAGAAAATTCGTAGATCTATAAAGAAAGAATAGTATTAACATGCAAATTATGTTCTATTTGCCAATAAAGACATTTTTTCTGAGAATGACTTACCTCATTTTACTTCGATCTCCCCAACGTTTTATCGTTTTTTTTTTAATAATTTTTGTAATTGCAAATGGTATGGCAACTGGGGACGAAGAGGGAGAATACACATATGTAGGTAAGGTGGGGGTATCGGTGATAGACTATTTAGTCATGAATATGCAAGGGTGGGAGGAGATGGAGAGATTCGCAGTAGAAGGGAGGGTAGAATCAGACCATCAGCCATTAGGGTTGTGGATAAGGTGTGAGAACGGCGGAAGGCAAGGTGGGGAAGAAGTGTCGACGGGGGAGAGGGTTAGCTGGACGAGGGAGGCGATAGAGAAGTATAAGGAGCAGTTAGGGAAGGTACACTTCGAAGGGGAGACGGTGGAAGAGATATGGGAGCATTTAAAAGAGAAAGTTAAAGAGTGCGTGCAAAGGAAGGTATTCAAAAAGAAGAAGAAAGGAATGGTGAAGCCGTGGTGGGATAGGGAATGTAAAAAGATGAAAAGGAAGGTGAAGAGGAAGTATAAGAAGTGGAAAGAGGGTACTGCGGAAAGGGGGGAGTACGCAGAAATGAGGAAGGGGTTTAAATTGATGTGTAAGAAGAAAGAACAGGAAAAGGAGAAAGAGCTGGAGGAGGAGTTAGGGAATGTTAAGACAGAGGGGGACGTCTGGAAGATAATAAATAGTTTTAGGAAGGGTAGAGTAGGGATAAGCGAGAAGATAGGGAGTGAGGAGTAGAGGGAATTTTTTAAAGAATCATTTCAGGGCTCAGATTCAAGGAAGACAGCTGATGGGAGTAGAAGAACGGGGGAGGCAGAGATGGAGGGGTTGAATGACGAGGAGATAGAGAAACAGATAAGGAAGTTAAGAAGGTCAAAATCAGCAGGGCTGTATGGGGTAGAGAACGAAGCATGGCTGTTCAGTACACAAGAGGTTAGGGAGAGGCTGAAGGAGGTAGTGAAGAAAGTATGGAGGGAGGAGGGATTCCCACGAGGGTGGAGAGAAGGGTTAATAGTACCTCTGTAGAAGAAAGGAGATAGGGATAGGCAGGAAAATTATAGAGGGATTACGCTAATGAATACGGCGTATAAAGTATACGCGATGGTGGTGGCGGAGAGGCTGCGGAAGGATGTCGAGGGGAAAGGAATATTGCCGGAGACGCAGGCGGGCTTTAGGGCAGGTAGGAGTACTATCGACAATATCTACGTTGTGCAGCACGTGGTGGATAGAGAATTAGCGAAGAAGGGATCGAGAGCGTACACGTTTTTTGTGGATCTAAAAGGCGCGTTTCCGTCGGTGGATAGGGGGAGTTTGTGGCAGGCGATGGAGGATAGGGGAGTGCAGAGAGGCCTGATCGAGAGGGTAAGGGAGATAAATCAAGAGACCAAAGATAAGGTAAGAGGAGGACAGGGGATTTCGGAGGGATTCTGGATGGTTAAGACAAGGGTGTCCGCTTAGCCCAACGCTTTTTGCGATTTTAATTGCGGATATGGAAAGTAAACTGGAGGTCGGAGTGGTAGGAGGAGTCAGGATAGGAGGGGTTAGAATTTGGTCGCTAGCGTATGCAGATGACATAGTGTTGTTGGCAAAAAGCGAGGAGGCCCTAAAGGAAATGATGAAGAAATTGAGAAGATACCTGGATAAGAACAGGTTAGAACTGAATGCGGAAAAGTCCAAGGTTATGGTTTTCAGAAAAGGAGGTGGGAGGGATAAGGCTGGGGAGTGGCAGTGGAAGGGAAAGGCGGTGCAGGAGGTGAAAGAGTTTGTGTACCTGGGCTTCTTGTTTCGGAGGAATGGCGGAGTAGATAGTCCCATAAAAGAGAGAGTGAGGAGGCAAATGTCGTGATGAGGCAGGTGTGGGGGTTGGGAAAGAAGTTATTCGCAGATGATTTTGGAAGGAGAATGAAATTGTTTGACTCACTAGTGATGAGTGTGTTATTGTATGGAGTAGAGGTGTGGGGGTTGAAGGAAAGCGAAGAGGTAAATATAGGACATAGGAGAGGTATGTAAAGTGGACACTGGGGCTGGCAAGGAACACGCCTAATTATATTGTCAGGAGAGAGACGGGGAGAACGAGTGTAGGGATTCTAGCGGGGAGTGGGGCGTGTAAATATGAGGAGAAATTTTTGGAAGAGCGGGGAAGTGAGCTGGTTAGGGAGTGTTGGTGGGAGGAAGAGAACAGGAGAGGGGGTGGGAAGATGGAGGTTGAAAGAGAAAGATATTTTAGAACGAATGGACTGCAGATGGATGAAGTGAGAAGGATGCATGAGGAAGGAAGGAAGTAATATGAGTTAGTTAAGAAAAACAGCATGGAGAGAGAGAAGACAGCAGGGGAAGAGAGAATAAGAGAGACAAGGTTTAATGGGAACTATGTGTGGATTATGCCAAGGGTGAGAGCGCAATATTTGTGTGAGAAAGGAGAGAAAGGAAGTCAGGAGCTTATAGCGAGGATGAGATGTGGGTGCATGGAGGGTTTTAATAGGTTCTGGCTCGCTAGGGAAAAGAGGATGTGTGAACTATGTGGGAAGGGGGAGGCAAGAGTGGAGCACTGGTTGGAGGAGTGCGTAGAGGTGGAAAGGCGTGGGATAAGCATGGAGGTATTGATGCATGAAAGGGAGGACAAAAAGAGAAGGAAGAAGGAAGAGGAATGGAGAAGGAAAGATTGTAAATAGAGGAGAAAGTAAATATAAGTAAATGTAAATATTGTAGATAAGCCTGAATTTTCACATCAGAAGTGAGGAATGTGCATTACTCCATCTAAATGCTTGACTTCTAAAAGCCGAAGTAGAGAAAGCAGAGGTTGAACAATTTCACCAAGAGCTCCTCGACAAGAAAATGCATGGAAACCACGGAAGGTTTTCGTAGTTTTTAGCAGAAGACGCTGCAACTCGTTGTCGTGTTGCGCAGTATTTGATGGGGTTGTTTGAGTTTGTTTGTAAACAGTCAAAAGATGAAACTTAAACTGTAAAACCCGTGAAACGTCTTCCCCTGTGGTAGATTTATTTGTGAATTTGTGCAGGTAACAAAACTGCAACTTTTCCCTCTCTTTCATTTAAACTTTCGTCCTGAGTAATCGTTTGGAAATAAAAGATGAGATTATATGTTAAACATGCACATATTTTCAATTATAATTATTTCTATTCGAACCGTTAAAAAAACGTACAGCGTCACAAACAATACAAGTTAATAATAATTTTTTATTTTCTAAATCCTCGTAATCTTTATTCACATAAAATTTAAATTAATCTATTTTAGTGTTATCCTCATATGTTGCCATGCAAGTTTTAGGTAAACAATTTTTTACTTCACCGCCTCGTGTGATGGTAGTCATTTCTAACTTCGTTTTAAGTTTTCGTACATAGCAAATACTGAATTGCAGCTGAATCTAATGTTTTTTAGCATACTCGGCCGCCATATTGGATCCGATCTTCCGAGTAACAAGTTTCAGGCGAATTTGAAAAGGCTTTCATATTTTGACCAGCTTTTGGCAATTCCGTCCCACTGTGGAGCTTAAGAGTACATCGACCAATAGTATACAATATTACATGACCACATCGAACAATGTATGAATGTCCTCTCCGCAACAATATTGGTGAAATGTTCCAAAAATGTTGTGAGACAATCGTGCGTAAATATGTTATTATTTTTAAAATCTCGACGTCAAAACTGTGTCACAAATTGAGATCATCTCATCCCGTTCCCGCTTCTAGTATTGCAATATTATTTCGCAAGATTGTAACAATATTGCAAAGCAATATTGATTAGAAGAGGATATACATGTTTTGCAGCAAAATTTCTGAAATATTGGACGGCAATGTTGCCAATTTTGCATGATGTTGGGGTGACCGCATTTTGAGAACATGTAAAATTTCTCATTAATATTAATATTATATTACACTTAGTTGTTAAATTAAGGACAAACATGTAGGTTAAGATTAGAATGACAATATTCATTTTTTTTAGATAAAGACAATGATAAAGAACTAAAAACTCATTTTTGAAGATTTCATGAACGGTGAATGGTAAATTTTTGCAATATATTAAGTAATTTATTTATATATAGCTGCTGCCCATTATCTGATTACTCAGTTTTGTCCTCTATTTTAAACAGAGCTGAAGGACGAAGTTTTTTATTTTACATCTTGAAATTCTTTTCTACCAGATTTATAACATATGAAACCTTCAGAGTTATTTAAATGTACAATGTTTCTTACCATATAGAGTATATAGTAGAAACAATAAAGCATCTTTTACGCAAGAAAAAGTAATTAAATTAAAATCCACTTGTTTTAGTTATAAGAATAAAACCATTTACATGGAAGTTTTTCAAATTAAGAATGCAGATTCCTTAAAAAGCTATCTATAGGTTTAATAACAAAAAATGCTTAGAATTTAAAAACATAATTAAATCACTAACCAAGAACAATACGTGCTATTGTAGTTTTCAAATGCTAGTATTGTTATATTATCATACATGTATTGGAATATTGCCACACATGTATTGCAATGTTGCGGAAGAAAGTTTTTTAAAAATTTGCAGGCACTTTCTAGATGAGCTAAAGTAAGTGTAACAGAAAATTCCGAGACCGGCATTGTAAAGTACTTGCATGGTAAACGGCGCATATTCTTTGGAACTGCAATACATGTATTGGAACTTGACCATTCCAATACCGCGTTTGCAATTTTACCCTACGCTCGTAATGTAGAAGTATAGGCCTGTTGGGTAGTTACGACAGCGCCACCAATTTTGAACTATTGGGAAGCAATTTGAATTTGAATTCAATATTAACGAAAATCTTATAGTAAACAATTAATTTTAAACCTGTTGTCAAACTCACAGAGGTATCCTGTAGGCGTATTGTAGAATCCCAAAAATTATTAACAGTGCAGATGTCGTGTGGTACTACCAAAATTTTAAATATTTATAGTTCTTAATATCCTGTTTCCTCATTCAATACATTCAGGTAGAAAACCGTCATAATAATCTAACAACCCCACTAATATAGTGTTGTTACCTGGATCTCGTATGTAAATTCCCGGTCCTCGAAGAAGCGGTAGTGGATAATTGTGAGGTTGAAGATAAGCTGATATGATAGTGTTTCCTGTTTTTACAGAACAGCGGAATTCTAGAAAATTATTATTATAATGGTTATGGAGATATTCGAGATGTGAAAAGAAACAAATATCGCCAACCCGAGGCATGTATAGAAAACGTGCTCTGGTGACATAAGTTCTCACGGAACTGGTAGAATTATCCAGTTAGGAAGTCGATTAGTAGTTATAGGATGTAGAATTCCAGCAAAAACATGGTCACCTGGCATTCGTACATAAACTCTGCTTCCTTCAAGAATACTATAATGTAGGTATTGTTGATTTACTGCCGCTGCCCCTAAAGCTGCACCTAATTTTGTAAGAAAATATAAAGATTTATGCATTTTTTTACATTAGAAGAATATCTGTTAGTAATTAGATGAGCAAGAAGAGTTCTGATGGCAGATTAGATGTTTTTTGGAATCGCATGAAAACTTATTAGAATAATAGAATCAGTCGAATTTCAAAGATTCGACTTGATTTTTGGGTCCATTTTCTCCAAAAAAGGAGTAATGTTGATTTTTGAAATTGTAATAATGTAAGGAAATCAAACCGGTTTGATATATAGTTCGATTTTTTGGTATTTCGAAAAGTCACTACACGTGTCTGAAAAATTGAAAAATGCCAACTCAAAGCCTTTATAACACACAGCGTATAGTCTCATGCACAAATGGCAATATGGATAAATGGAATTCAGGTTGTCTACCCTACCTGGAAAACCTGGAAAACCTGGAATTGTCAGGGAATATTTATATACCAGGAAAAACCTGGAAATGTCAGGGAATTTCTTTTAAAGTCAGGGAATTTT
>CAKNYM010037186.1:0-14939 GCA_932195095.1 Andricus curvator | reverse complement strand
CCCCCCCCCCCCCCCCCCCCCCCCCCCCCAGAAATTTCCGAAAAATGTATCACGCAGTTCGTGAATGGCCCCTCTACGATTTCCCTATGCATCCATTTTTCACCTTTACCATAGAAATTCTCAAACAATAATAATAATAGTATATGTTTAATATACTCATAAATTAATATGAGCAATTCAGGTTCCATATTGCCAGGGTGGTTGACAGCGGGCGCAGTTAGAGTGCGCCCAAAGTAGCTACGACCTTGCTTTCAGGACCCCGCTGAGTGGCAAACAGAAGATGCGGCACTATCGCTTACACAAAGGACCCTTTGTATTTTACTTCACGAACTCCAGTCTTTAAAATATTTATTATTTCTCATAAATATTTTTTTAATATAATCTATTTACATAGTGTTAATACTTTCTCTTTTTTAAACATTAACAGCTTTGGATCGTTGTCGTAGATGCAGTAGTACAGGAGATAATTTTTTTACTTTTAAACTACTTTATAGACATGCTTATGAGAATATTTAATTTTTTGAAACGCATATAAGTTTTTAAGGCTTTGAAGAATAAGGGAAAATTTTTTTCAAAATTTTCCAGGCAAAATTGACAATACAGGAGCTTCTCAAAGTTGACCTGTGTACTCGATGCGCCTTATTTCGGTGTTTTTCGGCAAACAAACGATGACAGTTCTTCACCAGATTTTTGCACAATAACCGCAAAACATGCAATCGACGCAGAAATGAAGACACATTTACATGCAGTTTACAGTTTTTTAAAACCATTTTTCGTCTCCGAGATATTCACGCTCAAAGTGACCGGACTACATGAAAAAATCAGAGAGTAGTTGTAGATACAAGAGTCATGAGGGGATCCGAATGCAATACTGATCATTATCTTTTAATCTCTAAAATAAACTTAGGCCGGGGATGGAAAAGAAAGAGAACAGAAAAAACGAAACAAACTCGAATAAAGATTGAAAATTTACAGAAACCGGAAGTGCGAATAGAGTTTCAAAATAAGTTAAGCGAACGCATAGATAGGGCAACTTGGGAAGCGCTTACGAGCATTAAAGATATAGAGGGCGCGTGGGCTTTATTACGGGATATCATTGTTAAAACTGCAATTGAAGTGTGTGGTACGGCAGTGGTAGGAAGAAAGTCTGGTGATGCATGGTGGAATGATGAAATTCAAGCAGCCCAGCGAGAAAAGAAAAAAGCGCACAAGAGAACATTAAACATGACAGGTCTTAGCGATGAGGAGAGAAATAGACTCAAAAATGATTACAAAGACAAAAAGAGGAAAATGAAACGACTAGTCAAGGAGAGTAAAGAAAAAATCAGAACAGAAGAAGAGAACAAAATACAAAACGGCTTTGGAGGTATAATGAAACTACTATATAAACAGTTGAAGGAAAGTAAAAGTACAGAGTTTGCTAGCATGAGAAACAGCAAAGGTGAAATGCTATATGATATAGACGGGATAGTAGACGCTTTAAAAGACTCTTTTAAAGAACTATTAGGAGGTGAAGATATAGGACAACAAAACTGCGACATAGAACATAATGCATTAGAAAACCCAATTGAAAAAGTCTGTGTCACTGAGGTCCGAGACATAATTAAGAACTTAAAAAACGGTAAGGCTGCTGGCATAGACAGTATTAGTGCTGAAATGCTCAAATACGGTGGCGAGTACATACCTCACAGGTTGTGCGAATTAATAAATTTATGTATCGAGACGGGGAAAGTCCCAGACGATTGGAAAAAAGCGATTATCGTACCAATATACAAAAGAAAGGGAGATAAAAACAACTGCAGTAATTACAGAGGTATCAGCCTACTAAGTACCGTAAGTAAAATATACTCAAAAATACTTATTCGTAGGGTAATGGAAATCACAGAAGAAAAAATATGGGAAGTCCAAAGTGGATTTATGCCAGGAAGATCATGTACAGATCAGATATTTAGCCTAAGACAGATCACAGAAAAAAGCTTGAGAGTAGGAAAGAAAGTTTTCTGTGCATTTATTGGCCTAGAAAAAGCATTTGACACGGTAAATAGAAGTAAACTTTGGGAAGTTCTTAAAGAATACGGAGTAAATGGAGGGCTCCTGCAAGCAATAAAAACAATATATACAGGTAGTAAAGCGAGCGTAAGGGTAAACGGGAAACTGAGTGACTGGTTCGATATTACGCAAGGCGTGAAACAAGGATGCGTTATGTCCTCGTGGCTATTTATCATATTCATGGATAAGTGTCTAAGAACTGCACTCTTCGACGAAGAAGGTGTAGATCTCCAAACAGTTAAGGTACGTGGGTTAGCTTTCGCAGATGACAAGATTGTTATGGCAGAATCAGTCGAGGACTTGCAAAGAATGTTGAATAAACTTCATACAAGCATGGAGGACATGGGACTCAAAATTAACGTAAATAAAACAAAAATCATGGTGTTTGAGGGAAAAAGTGAGAAAACAATATGCAACATTGTCCTAAATGATGAGAGATTAGAACAAGTTGACAAGTACGTATACCTAGGTAGTCTATTCACTAGCGACGGAAAAATAGATGGGGAGTTAGATAGGCGCATAAATAAGGGTAAGCAGGTTATCGGTAGAGCAGGGTCCATCCTAACAAATAAAAACATATCAAAAACAGCTAAAATGGCCATACATAATTCTATATTCGTACCGACTGTACTATACGGTAGCGAAACATGGACATGTCAAGAAAAGGACAGGAGCAAAATTAACGCGATCGGCATGAGACCTCTGCGCATAATATGCGGGAAAACACTGATGGATAAAGTCCGAAACGAGACAATCCTCAAAGAATGTGGTGCAAAAGAGACAATAGTTGACACATGGGAAAGAAATCAGTTAAGATGGTTCGGACATCTTGAAAGAATGAAAGATGAACGACTGACCAAACAAGTGTATAAAGGTAAAGTAAATGGCAGAATGCCCAGAGGTAGACCGCCAAAAGAATGGTTAGAATCAGTAAATGAGACATTAATCCGTAGAGACATAAGAAGCCATAGGAACACAAGAGCTTGCATGAAAAAATGCATGGACGTGAAGGAAGCTAGAGTAGTATGCCAGGACAGAAAAGTGTGGCGACAAATAGTTTGTAAACAGAGTGACAGTAGAATGAATGACGCCTGAAACAAAGATCTTGGATACTAATGGGCCCAAGTGGAGAACCATACATAACAATTCTGTGAGGCTCTTCACTTGGGGTGATCGCTAGAGAGATTGATCAGCAACCTGGGTCGGAGCAGTGTTGCGGAGTAAACGTGTCATTTAAATAAATAACACGAGAATTCCAGATCAATCTAAAATATATATACCTAACACTTATATACCTATCCACCTCATACCTATATTCCTACCTACCTTATACCTATATACCCATATACACACTACTATTCTCCAACCGAGCAAGTCACGCCTACCCCGAAAGGGAAATGGCTTAATGGTATAATAATAATAATAATAATAATAATAATAATGTTCATCTACGAATAGAAAAGGCTTTTTATTTTGACTTCCTCTATGAGGAAGCAAATATATTTGCTAATTAATCATAATGAGGAAGCAAAGTGCTCATCAAATGAGCACCATAAAATTGTAAATACCAACACAAAGGGGAAACATCCGAGATCTAATTCACAGCTAGTTTTAGGTTATATTGGCTTTTACAACGGAAACAGATATTTTTTGTAAAAAATCATTAGATTTAAAAAAAAATACAAATTTGTGTACAATGTATATGTTTAAATAGCAGTTTTCACCGAAAATTTCGATATAGATTTCAAAGAAGATTTACCATTTTTGAACAATTTAAGGTTATGTTAACTTTTTTAAACTGGAAATCGGTTATTTCAAACAAAAATCATTAATTTCGAAAAAGATTTACGATTTGAAACAATTTTTGTTACGTTATGTTAGTGTCATTCGTCGAAAATCGGTATTCTTGATTTAAAAAATCTGCCCAAGGTTGTCAAAGCATTGACAACCGTAATTTGGTGATTGTGAATTCTCTTCTGTTAAAGCTCCTTCGGCTTTAACGAACACATTCTCATCACGCATCTCGTGCTTCGCACTCGATTTTGTCCAAAATGCGAACTTTTCTACATTCAGTTCAACTCTATTATATAAAATGTATATTATATTTATTTCTGTACCTCGGTCTGGGAATGCTTTGGGAATTTTATTTTTCATGATTACTTTAATATTTGTTCCTTATTTCCAATTAATTTCTAGTTTCAGCTAGCTTGAAAAATGTATCATCTCAATAAACTTATATTATTACAATTCATAATATGCATTGATATTAAAACACATGTATTTTCATTGTCTTGTTTTTATAATTTACAAAAGTGCGAATCCTACAAAAACCCCAATTTTGTTATTAAACATTATACAGGGATGCCAGCGGTTCAGTCGTTCAAATTTAGGGAGAAAAGGGGATTTTTTTTAAAAGGGGATTTTTTTGGGAAAAGGGGGATTTTTTTGGGAAAAAGGGGATTTTTTCAAGTATAAGGGGAGTGAAAATACATTGTATACCATTAAGCCATTTCCCTTTCGGGGTAGGCGTGACACTACCCGATTCGGGTAGTGTTTCTAGGTTGATAACTTGTAGTAAATAACTACAAGTGTGGGCTCACCACACCCACGATGTGCCAACAGCACTCAGTTTTCTCGAATGGTCACCCATCCAAGTGCTAACCGCGCCCAACGCTGCTTAACTTCAGTGATCTGACGAGAACTGGTTTTTTCAGCGTGGTATGGCTGTTGGCAATAATAATAATAATAATAATAATAATAATAATGGCATTAATAAATACTATATTTTTTATGACAATTGGTATAGATCTTCTTTGAGTTTCGCAAATGAAAGCTCTTGTACTTCGAATTATAGAAACTATAAACTCTCGCGGGACGTCAAAGTTTATTCGAATTAACGAAAACTTCGAATTATAGAATATTTTTAACATTGAAAGAATAGGACTTTTGACAGGGACCAACAAAACACTTCGAATTATCGAAAATTCGAATTATCGGCGGTTCGAAATATAGAAGTTTCACTGTAGGTATATTGCTACAGGAATATAGATGGAGGCCCAAAAAGACGGCTATAGTCTTTTAAAACTTAATTTTGTTGAATAAAGAAAATATTTTCTTAATTTAAGCAAATGTTTTGGATACAAATTTTACTACAGATTTTACACAAACAAAATTTTTGTTGATTCCACGAAAAATGTGAAATAATATTTGTTTTCAATTAATGTAACACTAAATGTTGTTTATTATAAATAAACTGTAAGACGCTCTTTAGGAACGTTTAATTGTCAAAAATATTTTCACTTCTAATTAGTGCAATAATAAAAGCTTTTTTACAATAAAGAATCTATAATTTGCTCCTTCGGAGCGTGTAATTGTCAAAAAAAAATTTATTTCACTTTAAATTACTGTAACAATAAATGCTTTTTCATTATATAGAATCTGTGATTTGCTCTTTCGAAGCGTGTGTAATATTGTAAAAAATAATTTTACTTCAAATTAATGTGACACTAAATGTCGTTTTATAAAGAAATACCTCAAATGTTTTTTGGAGAAAAGTTTTAAACAATTATTACATTAATTTTTTGACGCAAAAATTAAAACTGTAAGCAATATTTCTGCCTTACTCAAAAATATTGTATAACGTAATATTTCTGCCTTACTCAAAAATATTGTATAACGTAATATTTCTGCCTTACTCAAAAATATTGTATAACGTAATATTTTTACGAATCGTAATTACAAATTTTTAAATGTATTGGTAATTATATGCAATTTAATAATTACATTTTTGCCTGTGAAAAATGTACTTCAACACAAGAAAAAAACAAGGAATATTTGTGGGTGATCTGAAAAAAATCGAATTTGAGAAAAATGGCTTATTTATATGGGAAAACGAAAAATTTTCTAAATATGTAGTATGGAATTTTCTTATTTACGAACTTATGTGCAAATTTTCCAAAGGCAAATAGAATATTTCCTATAGAAGTGAGAATTTTTCTGAGTATAAATTGGGAAAGTTTCCAAAATATTGTAGGAATTTTTCATTCCCAAAGATTTATATAAAATTTCCCAAACCGATCGACATATTCCCATTCCAAAAGGAAAATTTTCCAAAGTATTGGGAAAATTTCCAATTTTTGTAGGAAAATAATTTTTCCTGCCCAAAGTTGGAAATTTTACCTACAAAATTAGTGGAAAATTTCCGAAATTTTTTACAGTGGTACCTTAAAACCTAAAACACGTATTTAATACTCGTTCTTACATTGCAATTTAACCTCTAATATTTTTCGCGAGACTTCTTCTTTGTGCTTATATATATTTTCCGCAATATTCCCACAGACACACATTGGCAATCAATCATAATTACTCCTTACTAAAATAACCAATCACAGTTCTAAAAAGTTCACGCACGCGAATATATCACATCCAATAAGAGGTATGCGAATTTTATTGCGCCCGCGCATATTAATTGTGGCGCGTGTTTTTGAATGACTTGAAACTATGTGATAATTCTTACAAAAATGAATCTAAACTTTGTGAAAAAAGGGAGAAATTGAGTAAAAATTCTCGATTTTAGGGATTTAAGGGGATTTTTCAAATTTAAGGGAAAAAAAGGGGATTAGGGAAGAAAAGGGACGGACTGGCATCCCTGCATTATATTGCAGCTTGTCACGTTTTTCCAGACATTTAATTTTTTTATTTTCAATGTTATTTTTTACGATTTAAACAAAAAATGCGTATCCTAGCGTAAAGTGGTTCTAAGGAAATTTGCAGATATAATTTAGGCGAAAAATTTTGTTGAATGAAATGTTATTTTAGCTTGTTTAGTTTTTTCAAAAAGTTAATTTTTTTATCTTTAATGTATTTTTATAACAAAAATTTATAACAAATTGTAGATATTATTTTGTTGAACAACTTTTTTCTTTTCTATTAATTTTTTTTTGTACCTTGTGTGGTTTTTCCAAGAATTCAATTTTTTTATATTTTTAATGCTATTTTTTACGATTAGAACAAAAACTACGCGTCCTACCAAAAATGATTCATAACAAATTTGTAGATATTTTTTGGCTCAACAACTTTTGTCCACTAATTTTTTTTCGTGCCTTGTGTCGTTTTTCGATATTTTTTTTTTTCATTTTTAATATTATTTTTAACGATTAAAACTGAAACTACTCGTCCTAATAACAAATTATTGCTAACAAATTTGTAGCTCTTTTTTGAGTGAACAACTTTTGTCTGATCATTTTTTATCGTACTTTGTGTCGTTTTTCTAAAAATGTCATTTTTTTATTTTCATGTTATTTTTTATGATTAAAACAAAAACTACGCGTACTATCAAAAAATGATTAATAACAAAGTTGTAATGTTTTTTACGAATAAAAGAAAAACTACGCGTCCTATCAAAAAGTGATTAATAAAAAAAATTGTAGATCTATTTTAGGTGCATAATTTTTATCTTTTCATATTTTTTCGTGTCTTGTATAGTTTGATCGCAAAATGGAATTTTTCATTTTTCATTATTTTTCCCTAAAAACCTTGTTGGTCCCTAAAAACGTGTGCCAAAGCGCAACCTAATCCGATTAGTCTTTCAAAAGTTATCCGGTATACAGACGACAACGACGACAACAACAACCACGACGACGACAGACACCATCGTAAAACATGTTTTTTCGGATTCAGGGGGTCTCGAAACGTGGACATTTAAAGAAATTCGCGATAGTCAGTTTTCACATAAAACTAATACCTTCTTCTTATTATTATTATGATTATAGGGTGATGGCGGAATTCTGACCTTGGATTCGGATTCACCGACCCAAAATCCATAGGATGTAACTACTCTGGTTTGTCGAAACATCAAATTCTTTTCAGCAAGGTTTTACGGTATTGTTCTCTGTGCAGCCCCTCCCCCACCGCAAAGTATTGGGCCCGGCAGACCAAAAAATACCATTTCTATGTATTTTTAGTCGCTGAATCCGAATTTGTGGTCACGATTTAAAAAAAACACGGTTTTTTTTACATATTTTTCAATGCAAAAATAGCCCAAAAAAACTATGTTTTTTCGGTTAGAAGAAAACCTGAGGGTGATGGCGGAATTCCGACCTTGGATTCGGATTCAGCGACCCAAAATCCATACGATGTGAATACTCTTGTCCGTCGGACAATCTACTTGTTTTGTGGGGTTGTGTAGTAAAAAAAAGATGTTTTTTGAGGTTAGAACAGAACCTGAGGGTGATGGCGGAATTCTGACTTTGGATTCGGATTCATCGACCCAAAATCCATAGGATGTGACTACTCTGGTTTGGCGAAACATCAAATTTCTTTCGGTAAGGTTTTACGGTATTGTTCTCTGTGCAGCCCCTCCCCCACCGCAAAGTATTAGGCCCGGCAGACCAAAAAATACCATTTCCATGTATTTTTAGTCGCTGAATCCGAATTTGTGTTCGAGATTGAAAAAACGCTTTTTTTTTTACATATTTTTCAATGCAAAAATATATCAACAAAACTATGTTTTTTGAGGTTAGAAAAAAACCTGAGGGTGATAGAATTCTGAACTTGGATTCGGATTTATCGACCCAAAATCCATAGGATGTAACTACTCTGGTTTGGCGGAACATTACATTTTTTTCGGCAAGGTTTTACGGTATTGTTCTCTGTGCAGCCCCTCCCCCACCCCAAAATATTGGGCCCAGCGGACCAAAAAATACCATTTCTGTGTATTTTTCGCCGCTGAATCCGAATTTGTGGTCGAGATTAAAAAAAAACGGTTTTTTTTTACATATTTTTCAATGCAAAAATAGCCAAAAAAACCTGAGGGTGATGGCTGAATTCCGACCTTGGATTCGGATTCATCGACCCAAAATCCATAGGATGTGAATACTCTTGTCCGTCGAACAACCTAATTTTTTTGTGGGGCTGTGTAGTAAAAAAAATATATGCTTTTTGAGGTTAGAAAAAAAACCTGAAGGTGATGGCTGAATTCTGACCTTGGATTCGGATTCAGCGACCCAAAATCTATAGGATGTGACTACTCTGGTTTGGCGAAACATCAAATTTTTTTCGGCAAGGTTTTACGGTATTGTTCTCTGTGCAGCCCCTCCCCCACCCCAAAAGCATTGGACCCAGCGGACCAAAAAAGACCATTTCTATGTATTTTTCGCCGCTGAATCCGAACTTGTGGTCGGGATTTAAAAAAAAACTGGGTTTTTTTACACATTTTTCAATGCAAAAATAGCCCAAAAAACGATGTTTTTTGAGTTTAGAAAAAAACCTGAGAGTGATGGCGGAATTCTTTCCTTAGATTCGGATACAGCGACCCAAAATCCATAGGATGTGACTACTCTAGTTCGTCGGACAACATACTTTTTTGTGGGGCTGTGTTGTTTGACAATTACAAAATATTTAAAATGTCTGTAAATTACGCAGCATAGAATTTTAAGGTCTACGAACAATCTAGTACTCTGAACCCACATTCTCTCTTCACCTACTGGTTGGGTTTGTATACGTCGCCTGTACTTTAGAATCAGCCCTATACGACTCTCCAACTTTTACTGTAGAAGCTGTTATCGCATACGTGCTGCACTTGACAGGTAGAACTCATCTGTTGGCCGACAGGCGTCGCCACATCCGTCTTATTCTACAAAAGCATTGAGTCTTATGGGGAAATTAATAATTTATCAAAAATAAGAAGGTTCCTGATTAATTCAGTTCACGGAATTATTACTAATAATTCTTTGATATGTAATTGAAATGTTAAATTGTGAAAAGAAATTATGTAAAAAAATGTTTTAAAAGTGCTATATATCACTGTATTCTATAGAATGATCTAAGTGTTACAATCCAAGTATTATATATCGCTGTATTCTATAGAATACAGCGATATAAAGCATTTTTAAAACATATTTTTTTAAATACTTTTTTCAGACTAACATTTTTTAAATATAAATTACACATTAAAGAATGATTAGTATTAATTTCGTGATATTGATTTGATTTTTTGACAAACAAAAATTTCTTGCTGAACAAATGGTTTGCTTAAAAAAAAAAGCATTTATGAGAAATGTAGTACACATTATCAGCAATATTTCCTAAAAAAAAAGAAAATAAAAATGTTGAAAAGTGGACTTTTTGAGAAAATCGAGTTTCAATATTTTCAGAAAAATATCCGCTATATTATAATGTTCTAAAAAAATTATATTTTCTTTGGATCATTCGATAGATCAGAGATTTCCCCATTATTTATAAAAACATATTTAAATATATGTAATCAGTAAAAAAAACAGCATTAAAACAACAAAATCTCTCAGTTTTCGACAGATTTTGATAATTGGAAGGTTAACTTCAATAGCTCGTAATTCCTAAGATACATTTTTTTCGGCTAAACTATGAAATACGTATCCCTTTATTTTAATTGTACAATAATATATTTAAAGGACAATTTATTCTAACACACTAACCTGGACCTCTCTGCATGATTTGAAATGGAATCGGTCAATAATTGATATTTTAACCAAGGAAAGATTTAAATTTTAAATTAGAAACTGTTGAATTGAACCAAAAAAGATGAATTTTCAACAAAATACTTGAATCCTCAAGACAGAAATATTTTTCAGCCAATAAAAAAAAATTTCATTCAAAATGTAGAACTTTCAACTCAAAAAAGATGAAATTCAACCAAGAAAATTAATTTTCTACTATAAAAGAGGACTTCTCAACAAAATATATAAATTTAGAACCAAATAGTGGATTGTTCAAGCTAAAATGACGATTTTTCTACAAAACACTTGAATTTTCAATCACATAATTACATTTTCAACCAAGATGATAAATATTCTTCCAAAAAATTCGAATTGTCTGCAAATTACAGGGAGCACAGCGCAAAAGGAGCTCAAACAGGTAAAATAGGGCGATTTTCTCACGAAAAAGGGGCAAATAGGGGAAAGATTAAACATTTATTTTTATATGTCGAAAAGAACAAACAATCTTTTTATAAGAAATGTTATATTTTTAAATAATTTCCAATGATTTTTCAATGATTTCTGCCATTAAAAAAATTATTTTTAAAAATTGGATATACTTAGGTCGTTGGAAATCCATTCACAGTGATATAAAAAAGACCCCGAAAAAAATAAAATTTAGTCAAATACACAATTTTCATATGTTGAACATCGTTCTCATAAATATTTCTTTCTAAGAACTACAATCTTCAGTGGAGAGAAGTAAAAATGCTAAAATTAATCGAATCGTTTGAGAAGAGGGATAACAACTTGTGGTCCGACATCCAAAACAAGTAAAGCAACAAAATTTGAAATCTGTTAATATCTTCGCTCTCTTTTTTAAATTAACAATTAAAAAATTTTTAAATAAAAAAAAACTTTTGCCTTATTTAAAATTGTTTGAAAATATACCAAAAGATGTTTTTTGGATTGATTCGAACCTGAAATTTCTTCAGCTTGAACCAATGAAACATGTTATTATTTTTTATTCATGGGAAACATTCTTTGGTTCAAGCTGAATAAATTTCATGTTCGACATATTCAATTTTTTTTTAAATGTGTGCATATGAATCAATAAAAAAAACATGTTTTTGCACATTTTAAAAAAAATTGTTACTGCGCAAAAAATTTATTTTTAAATTTCGTAATTTCTTTATTATTTTTCACTAGTAACAGCTGTAAATATAAATTCGTCACAATTTTTGAACCAATAGGAAATATTTTGAATTTGAAATCGTTAAATGTTACTGATTTAAAATTTGGTTTCACTTTTGTCGAATGTCAACCCTCAGCTCATACGATTTAATTTGTTTTAGCATTTTCACTCGGCCCTACTCTTCAGTGCTTCTTAAACTCAAATTAAAAATTGCTCAAGTTAGAACATTCAACATTGCAGTTGATGAATATGGAATATTCCATTTTTTAATTAGGTAGGTATATAAAGTGTTCACCTTCTAATACTTATTTAAAAAGTACTATATATTTTGTAATGTTATTGGTACCTTATTTATTCATAAATAATTTATTTAAGTCCTATAATTGCTTTAATTATTATTCAATAATGGGTAGACTTACTAATTTCAAAGAATTTTCCGCGTAATTCAAATACTGTATTTTCAAATATCGTATAATTAAAGAGAAAAGGGGAAGTTTTTTGAGAATAGGGAGAATAAGGGGGAATTTCAAAAAAAAGGGGGAAAACTAAGAAAAAAAGGGTAAGACTGTGCACCCTGAAATTACATTTTAATTTAAGATGGAAAAGAAATCATTTTTTTCATGAATAATTTTATGCAAAAAGAGCATGAAAAAATTCACAATTAAAAAACAGACTTCCAAACTACCTCACTTTCCGGCCCATTAGAGACAAAAATAACCAATGAAAAAAGGAGGGAGAAAAAGTGAAAAAGTCAACCAAAACCAACCTCTTACTTTTTCCTTTCTCCGTCCTTTTTATACTACTAGGGAACCAACATGTTTCAGGGCCAATTTAGACGCCCTCAGCAGGGATTATTTACAGGAAACCTACAAGGTCTGATTAATAAATTCTTATGCTAGTTAAAAATCAAACATAATACCTGCAATTAAAACCAGATATATACATATATACATTTCCCTTTTTAAAAAGGTTACTTTATCTAATTTTGCATTCATTAGTGAAAAAAGTGACAAAGATATAAAATTATTCTTTATAATAAGAATAAAAAAAGCATTGATTTTAACCAATAAGGACACCTTTTTGCTAATCCCAATATTTAGTTTTATAAAATAAATAAAAACCCTGACATTTATAACACGTTCTCACAAAATATCAATGATATTTGATCATTTTAATTAATTTGTTTGAAAGTAATAATATTCAAAATTCGAACTATTCAAATAATTATTTAGAATAATAGCACTATCGAAAAATACGTGGTGAAGCATTCAAAGTCACCAGGCCAACTAACATTCATTTCTATTACGAAAACTCTCAAGGCATTGCCAGATTATTAAAATCATTCCATCCCACTTTTTAGAGAGAGAGAAGCATTTAACCAAGACTTTCTTTTATACATAGGTTTTCGTATGCCAGGACAAGTGACTCAATTTTCAACGAACCCATCGAACTAACACAAACATCGTAAAATGCACATGTTACAAGAAATTTCACAGATCTACGGAAAAACCCAAACTATGAGAAATCTTTCCAAAAATCATTATCAATTATTCAGAAATGAATACAAAATATCAAAAGTGATCTGAAAATAAAGACTAAGTACACCCGACTCTCGGTTTAGGAACAGTGTAGGGGATTGTCTGCAAATAGCCTTGTTCTACATCGGGATACTCGAAACGTAAGCAGTCCGGGCTGCCTGAACCGTTTACAGTTGGAATGCATAATATTGCGCAATATACTCGACTGAGTACTCGCGCACTGCGGCCCTTCCGATGCGAGAGTCGCAACTGTCTCTCGCCCCTTGAGCTGAGAAACTGCGTGCGCCAGCCATTCTTGGAATTCCTAAACCGTGAGTACCTAAACCGACAGTCGGGTGTAAAAAAAATGTTTAAGACAAATTCAGCATAACATTTTCTTTAATGGATAATATATTACAAAGGTACTCATTGGTGCATAAGAAAAATTAATAAATAAGTCATTTCTATGTATATATTATATATATATATATATATATATATATATATATATATATATATATATGGCACCTTGCTCAGATAACCTTTGGTTTTAGGCAACGAGGGTATCACAACTTATTTTTGATAAGTAGCTGGGTGACTTTTTAAATTTGAAAAATATCTAACATTCCATATGGCAACCTTTTGTTTTGTAAGTACCAGGGTGACATTTCAAATATATAATAACATCCATCACGTGTAATTGTAAAATATTGGAAAAAAACTGAAAATATGTAAAATATGAATACTCAGGAAAAAGATAATCGTGTCCAAACTTATTTTTGATAAGTATCTGGGTGATTTTTCAACTTGAGAAATATGTACATTCCATTAGCAACCTTATTTTTTGATAAGTACCAGGATGACATTTTTTATAAAAATATTATAACGTACATCATGTGTAAATGTAAAAAATGGTTAAAACCTGAAAATATGTGAATTATAAATATTAAGGAAAATAGATCATAGCGCCTAGATCTAATATTTGTGGGTGATTCTGAACCAATCTATTAAGATTATTACATTTTCCAAATAGGAAAAGAAACAATCGAAAGTTTTTTTTAATGTATTTCAAAAATTGCTAATATTTAATGCATTCTTTTTACAAAAATTTAATAAAAAGATTTCTTTCAAGAAATTGAGGTAAAATTATTTAGACTCAATTAAAAGAATTCTCAAAATATTCATAAGCAAACCCTGCAGATTGGAACGAATCATGAGTTTAGTGTCTCTATTTAAAACATTTTAATTTAAGATAGAAAAGAAATAATTTTGTTCATTAATAATTTTATGTAGAAACAGCATGAAAAAGATTCACAATTTAAAAAAAGACTTCCAAACTACTTCACTTCTCGACTCATTAGCGATAAAAATAACCAATGAAAAAAGAGGGTGAAAAAGGGAAAAGTCAACCAAAACCAACCTCTCACTTTTTCCTTTCTCCGTCCTTTTTATATTAGGATGATCTTTTTCCTCATTATTCATAATTTACATATTTTCAGGTTTTTTGCAATATTTTTCAATTACACGTGATGTATGTTATAATATATTTAAAATGTCATCCTGTTACTTATCAAAAAATAAGGTTGCCATATAGGATAGTACATAAGTAGATATATAGGGGGGTTTCTGGACCAATTAGTATTAGGGCGTGTCTGCGTGAGGTAAGCCTGTGTGCGTGTGTCTGTGTGAGGTTGACATCGAGACCGTTCTAGAACATTCCTTGAT
>CAKNYM010037185.1:0-15846 GCA_932195095.1 Andricus curvator | reverse complement strand
TCTTTAACTAGAATCATTAAATTTCAAACAAAAAGATTAATTTTCAATCTAGAAGATTAATTTCTACCAAAAAAGTCAACATTTTCAACTAAAAAAGATAATTTTTCAACCAAATATTGAATAGTTACATTTTCAGTAAAAAAAATAATTTTCAACAGAAAAAAAAACAAATTTTCAACAACATAGTTAAAGTTGCAACAAGAATAGTTCAATTTTCAGTAAAAAAATTAATTTTCAGCCAAATAAAAAACTAATTTTTGACAAAATAGCTCATTTTTCAACCAAGGAGATGAAGTTTTAATTAAAATGATGAATCTTTAACAACAACAAATTAATTTTTAACAAAAGAGTAACTCTCAGCCAAGTAATTAAATCTTCATTCAGAAAAGATGAATTCGGAACGAAAAATGTAGTAGTTGATATTTCAACCCGAAAAGAACGAATTTTCAACTAAAACCGACCAATTTTCAACCAAAAACAGAATAGTTAAATTTTAATTTAAAAAAATTGATTTCAAACAAAAAAAAACGATTTTTCAATAAAATAGTTCGATACAGTAATATAAAGCTACTTTTACAAATAAAGAATCATTGCTATTCAATTTAATATTGCAATTAAAAAAAATTAAGCATCCTCTCGAAAAAATTCCCTGACTTTAAAAAAAAATCCCTGACATTTCCAGATTTTTCCAGGTATATAAAAATTCCCTGACAATTCCAGGTTTTCCAGGTTTTCCAGGTAGGGTAGACACCCTGACTGATGTTAAGCAGCGTTGGACGCGGTTAGTACTTGGATGGGTGACCATTCAAGAATACTGACATGAGTGCTGTTGGCACATCGTGGGTGTGGTGAGCCCATACTTGTAGTTATTTATAACTACAAGAAAAACCTAGAAACACTACCCGAATCGGGTAGTGTTACGCCTACCCTGAAAGGGAAATGGTTTAATGGTATATATATATATATATACACAATTATATTACAATCTCACTATCTTCATCTTCACTATCACTATCTTCATCTTCTACTGCAGCGGGCAACTCATTGGGAACATCTAAGTCTCTTTCGACATAATTTTCAAGAATAATTTGTTCATTGATTCCTTCCTCCTGAACTTGGATGGGATTTACATGCTTCTGCTTTAAGTGCTTGCGAAAAGATTTAACAGAACCATATTCCCTATTACAACCATATTGTGCACATTTATAAACGCTAACAATATTGAACGCATGTATGAGCTTTAAATGGCACTCACTGCAAGCGTACATTGTAACTCCTCTAAATTGTGAGTCTTGAGCCACTCTCTCACTTCATCCATATTTTCTGGAAGCACTATTAAGCAAAACGAAGCACAAAAAATAAAACACAACACAAGAACTGAACTTCTATTACTATCACTAGCGTCGGATAACCACAGATGACGGATTTTAAGTGTAGCGTCGCGTCGGATAATCGGGTACTGACTGTGGCCAAATTTTCCACTACTTTGAGTAATTTCGAGGCATCTGCAAGTTCAGGACTCAGGTATGACTCATATACCTGAAGGTCCTTTGCGGAGGGAAGGTTTTATAATTTCAAGGATATATTCTTAACTGGCCTAGAGGACATTCTTACATTAAGAATACCAACTGCTTTCAAGATGTAAGTGGGAGATATTCTTAAAATCTAAGAATATTTCTTAAGTGGGAAGATTAAAAATATTTCCCTCTTAAGTTAAGAATACTTTTTTTCAGTGCAGAACTCTCACGTGCTGGGGTTCTTCGGACCTCGGATTCAAATTCAGTGACCCCAAAAACATATAGGAAACATGGTCTGTCCTCCAGGCCCGAAAAAAGATTTTTTATGACGTTTTTTGAGGTTATGTCAGAACCCTGACGTGCTGGGGGTTTTTGGACCTCGGATTCGGATTCAGCGACCCCAAAAACCTATTATAAACATGGTCTGACCTCCAGATCCGAAACAAAGTTTTTTTTTGTGTGGCTGTGTTATTAATTAATTCAATTTGTATGTCCACATTGGGGATTTTTTGTTCATTGTCACTTCCATGATTCAGAAAAGTTCTAACTTGAATATTTTCACAAAATCGAATTGTGTAGAATCGAATCGTATAGAACAAAACAGAATGATAAAAGAAATCAGCCTGTGTAGAATTTAACGGTATTTGATATATCAATTTGTCCAGCATTATATCGTATGGAATTAAACTGTGTAGGGTTAGACAGCAATTTTCAATTGAAAAATCAAATTATTTGTTAATTATATTGTTTTCGATTGTGATTATTTTAACAAAAAATAATACTATAAAAGCATAAAAGCATCCTGCACCAGCAACGATTCTCTGAATTATTTTGTGTTCCAGAAACAGGACAAAATTTACGACCCAGAAGTTAGCTATGCATATACATTTGAAACTTGTACCTTGAATTAAAAATGAAGTAATAGTCCTAGCGAAAAACTAAAAACAGCCTTGGATTCGTCTCAGCAATATCTCTAGGTGTTTTTTTCATTTTTTCAAAAAATTATTTTTTAAACAATTACATTGTTAATTAACATTGTACCTTTTTTATAAACAAAAGTATTAGTTGTAAAGGAATTTCAAGAATATAGAAAGATTCCTCACTACCATATCTCCAGGTGTTTTTTACATTTTTGCAATAAACAAATTATTTAAACAAATACATTGTTATTAAGATTTTTCCAGGTTTTTCAAGTTTAGTGACAAAAATATTAGCAAAACATATACTAACATCAGAGTAAATCATTACTCAAGCTGTCCAAACATTCACTTATCAATAATTAATAAATTCTCTATTGTTTTTATCCCCTCCACCTTCGCTCCTGCACGTAACGCCATGCAGCATATGGATTTGAAAATTGAACCTTAATTACAATTAAAACTATAAGTCCTATCGGAAAAGTGAAGATATATCTAAATTCATCTCGGCGATATCTCCAGGCGTTTTTTTCATTTTTTGTTTAAAGTCATTTTTTAAACAATTATATTGTTTATAATTTTTGGGAATTTATTTAACAATGATGAACAAAAATTTAAAATCTCCTACTGAAACATAACGTAGCCTGAAGTATCATAATTAAAAAAAAATTCAACGTTAAAAAAAAGTTAGTTTAAGCATTGTTTTTATCCCCTCCACCATCGCTCTTGCACGTAACGCCAAGCAGCATATGGATTTGAGAATTGAACCTTAATTAAAAATAAAACTATAAGTCCATCGCAAAAGTGAAGATATCCCTAAATTCATCTCGGCGATATCTCCAGGTGTTTTTTTTCATTTTTTGTTTAAAGTCATTTTTTAAACAATTATATTGTTTATAATTTTTGGGAATTTATTTAACAATGTTGAACAAAAATTTAAAGTCTCCTACTGAAACATAACGTAGCCTGAAGTATCATAATTGAAAAAAAATTCAACAATAAAAAAAAGTTAGTTTAAACATTGTTTTTATCCCCTCCACCATCGCTCCTCCATTTCTTTCAGAAAATATGTATATTGAATCGCTTTTAATTCCGTAAAAGTATTAATAATTCTAAGAATTGTAATAACAATTACATAAATCTATGACTGATCAAATATTGTAAAAAATGGTTACTATTAAATGTATGAATTTTATTAAATAATAAATAAATAATGAATTAAAAATATATACACATAAAGTAATAATAATAAAAAAAATAATAAGGTGAAAGTCAAGATAAAACAAAAATGAATTTATAATAGCTAATAGCTTTATTATATTAGCTAACAGCTAATAATAAATTTCCATTTTAATTTAATGAAAATGGCCGCTGCCTGCTAAAGTCGTGTCGGTTGCGATCGCAAACAAATAGCTAATTTCCTGTTTGGTAGTGCTCTTAATCTAGAAAATTTGTAGTTAATGTTTAGTTATTTGTTTCTTGTTGACTATTATCAATTAATTTTTCGTAAATACGCAGTGCGGTCGCACCTGAGTGTTAGTGTATGTACAAGTGTATTGCTACATAACCTGAAAATTACCTGTTGACTAGTGGTTATTACCTCTTTTGGATATTTGTTAGTGATTTTGAAAAATATGCCTGCTAAGGAAAAACCCGAAAGATCCTGGTAACAAGGAGTTCATTGAGACGCATGGAATGGCATTTAAAAAAGTAGACACTTTAATGCCTTGAAATGCGTACTAATTGCATTTTTGTCCGAAATGCCATTAAATGCGTTTTATGGCTTGAATCTTGTCTCGTTCCAATCATTTTCAATGCGCACAAATGAAAAGGCTTTAAACTGACGTCATGGTAATACTGTTAAGTGAATTGGCGTTAATGCTATTTAATGCGTTTCGCCGAGCCACCCACTTGAATGCCATACAATGCCTTTCATGACACAAAGTATTGAATTGGGTTAATGCCATTTAATGCGGTTCGCCGAGCCACCCACTTGAATGCCATACAATGTCTTTCATGACACAAAGTATTGAATCGGGTTAATGCCATTCAATGCTGTTTCGAGATCTTTTCAGTTGAATGCCATACAATGCCTTCTGCGGCAGATTGCATTGACAAGGCTAATGCCATTTAAGAAGAATAGGGACCATATAGGAACTGAGGAACAGACGCGAAAGTGATATAGTAGCCGAAAAGTGAGCATGGTCATTGTATTTCGTTGTGGAACATTCTCGCATTTTGATACTTTTTAGTGATAACTGCAAGATGTTCGCGTATGTGCTTTTACTCTCGCGAAACGTTTCAACAAAAGTTCATACGTCAAGAATAAAAAATGTGATGCCGCGAAGCATTCGCCAACGCAAAAATACCACATCCTCGTCTCTCTGAATAACGGCGGAAAGGCCGACATACAGGAGGGAGTAATATTAAAATCAGCGGGTAAGTTGAAAAGCTTTTCAATTTAAGGCCATGTGAGCATAACCTCAACATTTTTATTGACATTTTTTTCAAAACCAACTTACGTTCACACGAAACGCGATATCGAGTTGAAAATTTGGGAAATCAAATGAGAAGCACTAAGAAACGTTTGTCTGGTCCTAAATTTTTATAATTATAAAACAGTTTTTTTTGAAAATTGTTTAGTTTGCTTTTTTCATAATTATTCCGTTATGTAGCATATACTCAGTTTCCTTCATTTCAATGCCATTAAATGCCCTTTCATTAACTGCACATTCATGCCAATGCCTTTTAATGCTGTTCATTTTAAGTTGTTATTTTAATGGGTTTCATTGCGCCTTGCGCATTAATAAGCATTCAGACAAAAATGCAATTAAAACGCATTGAAACGTTCCAGTGCGTTCCAATGAACTCCTTGTTACCGGGATTACACATACCCGCTGAGAAAACTTGTCGCGGATGTAATGGCACTGTGATAGATGCGGTTTTGTGCTCTGGATGTCAAACTCCTTACCATCCTGGTTGCGCTCAACGCGCAACGCCTCTTGACGATGGGTCCTATGGCAAATGTTGCCGTCCAAGATCTCGCACTCCGACTTCGCCAGAACCACCTTCTGCACCTATTACTATTGGAGACATCGAACGCATCATGAAAAGTGGCTTCGCATCTATGAAACCTGAACTTGAAATGGTCTCGACTTCCGTAAATTCGCTTTCCGAGAAATTCGACAATCTTTCTTTGAAAATCGACAATGCCATTTTACGAATTGATGACACAGAAAAGCGAGTTGTATACTTAACTGTCAGGATGGATGCTGCTGAAGGTACGATTAACAAATTAAAATCTGTTGATACCTCCCACCCATCCACTGACATCAAGTCACTCACCCGTCAATGTCTCTCTGAAATGGAGCAGAGATTCTCCAGGAAAAATAATCTTATACTCTTTGGAATTCCCGAAAAGAGTAATGATGATGGCTCCACTAGCAAATAAATCCCTATGTGCACAGTTTCCGAGATTTTTTCTGAAATAGTTCCAAATAACATGCTCATAAATTGTCGGGCCTACAGAATTGGTATTTTCTCGCAGACGCAATCAAGGCCTCGGCCGATGAAGCTGATATGTGTCTCATCGGAAGCAGCGCATGCGCTCCTTCGGTCGTTCCTCAAGGCAAAGAAGGGTACCGGCAGCATGAAGGATGCCGGCAGAATCAATCGATTGAAATCAATTTGGATAACACCCGATAGAAAAAAAGCTCAGTTGGAGGAGTTATCAGAAGTCAAGAGGGAGCTTGCCTCCCGTCTGGTAATGGGAGAAGTAGATCTCGCGGTGAAGTATCGTCAAGGGATTCCAGCTGTTATAAAGGTGAAACAGCATACGAACATCACGTCGCCAAACGTCACTTTAAGCAAGTAAGATCACGTGACTCTCCTACCACTATCAATCCCCCTTCTGCCAACGCACGCAAGACGACCGGCACCTGTAACTCTTCGATCACAGTCTACTACCAGAACGTCAGGGGCGTACGTACTAAATAAAATTTCTTGCGTGAAGCTATTCCGATGAGTTCTTACAATGTAATAATTTTTTCTGAGACATGGCTTCATGCTAATATTGATAATGTTGAGTTGGGTTTCCTAGGCTACGATATCTTTAGATGTGATAGAAGCGTTCTGACTAGCGATAACGCACGGGGTGGTGGGGTCTTAATTGCTTCCGAACACTGCCTAGGGGGTGTCGGAATTACCACTAATGTCAATACGGTTGAACATGTGTTCACGAGATTCTTTATCAACTCTGAAACCCACATAATTGGCGCTTTTTATATTCCTCCAAATGCTAACTCACAAAGTTATATTGACTTTAGTACTATATGTGAGGAGGTTCTATACTCATTTCCTGGTTCAACCGTCTATATTTTTGGTGATTTCAACATGCCCTATGCAATGTGGAACTTTAACTGCGAACAGGGGCCCAGCTGCTGTCCGAAACCTGGGTCGTCACAGCTGTGTATTGACATCTCGTCCACTGTATCCGATGTCCTTGATTTTTTAAATCTTTTGCAATTGAACAACAACTGTAATGTGCACGGGGCTCTGTTAGACTTATTATTTACCAACAATATTCTTCACACCTTACATGTAGCAGTGGATCCACTATTACCCATAGGTAACTATCACCCTCCCCTCACACTTGATCTTAGAGGGGCCCTCGTAGCTACTGATTCAAACCACCTCACACCTAACTTTGTCCGATATAATTTTAAAAAAGCGAACACTGCGGCAATTAGTCACTTTATTAATGAAGTTGACTGGGATTACCTCCTTGCTTCATCATCTGTAGATGAGGTTATAGACACTCTGTATACTTATATTTTTACTGCAATTAATTATTTCGTACCCACAATAATTGTTAAACCCTCCTCATATCCCCCTTGGTTCGACAGTAATTTAAAACATTGTGTTATGGCCAAGAAAATAGCTCATGCTAATTATAAACAATCTCGCAACCTGAGCGATTACCAACAATTTTCAAATCTTCGAACGCAATGTAAGAAGCTTTCGGATACTTGTTATAAATCCTTTCTTGCGAATACCGATAATGCCATCATATCTAATCCCAAATCTTTTTGGAATTACATACATGCTATTAGAAATGATAATAACTTGCCTAACGAAATGTTTTTTACCAACGAGCACGCATACACTAGTGAGGGTATAGCTGAACTTTTTTCTAGACATTTTAAGTCCGTTTATAAAGAACCGATCTCTAGCGATGTCCATTTTAAGCAAACTGATGTTATAGACCTCTCCAATTTAAAAATCAGTAGGAATGAAATTTTGTGCAAGCTTTCGAAATTAGATCAGAATAAAGGGGCCGGACCTGATGGTATACCCCCCTCTCTTCTGAAGTCGTGTCGCCCCGCGTTTATTACTCCATTACACCTAATTTTCAACTTGTCAGTTTCGAAGGGTTACTTCCCTCAAGAGTGGAAGAAGGGTATAGTTGTTCCCATCTTTAAATCAGGTAACTGTAAGGTTGTTAAAAACTATAGACCGATAACTATACTCAATTCCATGGCTAATGTTTTAGAGAGTATTATTTTTGACCATCTTTACCTTGCTTCCTGTAATACCATTATAGAGGAGCAGCACGGCTTCATGAGAAAGAAATCTACGGTAACTAATCTTTGTATTTACACGCATTACTTATCACAGAAGCTTGAATTGGGTTGTCAAGTCGACGCAGTATATACTGATTTTTCTAAGGCGTTTGACACAGTTGACCACGGCATTCTAGTGGCTAAGCTCAGAGCTCTTGGGATTACTTCTAACTTACTCTCATGGCTTTCTAGCTATTTGGATGGTAGATTTCAATCAGTACGTCTTAATGGGAAATTTTCTGAAATGTTTCTCGTCTCATCTGGTGTGCCACAAGGCTCGCATCTGGGACCTCTCTTGTTCCTCCTTCACGTTAACGACATCGGCACATTTATTAAATTTTGCTTCTTTTTGCTTTTCGCTGATGACCTCAAATTATACAAAGGAATAAACTCCCATCTAGATTGTATCGACCTATAGGACGACCTTGATCGGTTGCAAGATTGGTGCACTCTAAATGGGATGCAGCTTAATATTAAAAAATGTGTAGTCATATCATTTTCTAGGAGAAAACACTTTCCTAAGTACAAGTATCTCATCGGGTGGAGGTGCTGGACAGGGTCACACATGTGCGTGACATTGGGGTACGCCTTGACGAGACATTATCTTTTGATGATCAGATTTCTGCCGCTGCAAACAAATCCCTTAGATCTCTGGGTTTCCTCACTAGAAATGCTTCTCAACTCAGAAACCCACTTGCGCTTAAGGTTCTTTACTTCTCGCTAGTAAGACCACTTATAGAACATGCATCAGTCATCTGGTCTCCGTAATATGCCGTTCATAAGATCAGAGTCGAACGCATTCAGAACCGATTCCTTCGTTTCGCGGCTAGACAGCTGGGCAAGGCCATGAACAGACGCGATCACGTTTATGACGGGATCAGAACGCTACTTAATATCCCGAAAATTTGTTCTAGATTCCTCTTTGCTGATTTACGATTCCTGCACAATATCTTAAACAATTCTATTAACTGTCCTACTTTACTTTCCGAAATTAAATTAAATGCACCCGTAAAATCTCTTCGATCAAAAACACTTTTCGATGTACCTCATCATCGCACAAATTATGGAGCGAATTCGGCATTGTCTAGGATATTTCAAGAAGCGAATAATATAAATAAAAAGTTCAACAATAATATTGATTTTTTCGACACTACTGCGACTGATTTCAACCACTTGTTGCGCAATTCAACCAGTAATCGCGGCCATTATGCTCGTTCAGCTGATCTAGATTTAAGTTTGCTTTTCAATTAGTTTATAAGTTGATTTGTAATAAAGGGCTCTGCCCGTGCACTGTTCTAAATAAATAAATAAATAAATAATTTTATTACAATTGGACCATATTGAAAATTTTTCATTTTACGTGAATTCCAGCTTTTAAAACATGGAAAATAAACGAGGAACAAGCCACATTCTCAAAGTTCATCGCAGATAGAGCAGCTACAAAAATGAGTGATTCAAAGTCAAAGCAATTTTATTATTGCTATCGATCATATAGTTATCGACGAAAAGGAAGCGATGCAAGGGAAATAAAATCAATGGGAACAAATAAAATTGATGGTGTCTGTCCATCTATGCTCGAGGTGAGAATTTTTTAATGTGATGGGACAGAAAAAGTACAAGTTAAATATTGGAAGACACATTGCGGCCATGAACAGGAAATCGTACGAACCGGATTAGATCAAGAAACAAGAATAAAGATTGCAGGTACTGTACTCTGGTAATCCGCTAGAATTAATTTTTTTTTAGTTGAAAATTCATGTATTTTGCTAAAAATTTGTTGATTTTTTTCTAGAAAATTATTCGTCTAACTTGAAAGTTCATCTTTTTTGTTTAAAATTCGTTTTTTTGGTTAAAAATTATTCTTCAGCTAAAAATTCAACTATTCCACTTTTGATTGAAAATTCACCTTTTTTGGTTGAAAATTCATGGATTCTGTTACAAATTTGTTGATTTTTTTAATTATTCGGCTGAGTTGGAAGTTTATCTTTTCGTTTTAAAATTCGCTTTTTTTGTTAAAAATTGTTCTCTTCAACTACAAATTTAACTATTCCATTTTTTATTGTAAATTAGTCTGTTTTAGTTGAAAATTCAACTATTTGGTTGAAAAATAGTGTATGTTGTTAAAGATTTGTCGATTTGATTATTGAAACTGTTTTGTTGAAAATATGTTGCTTTTTGTAAAGAATTACGTCTTTTTCGATAGAAAATTAAGTTCATTAGTTGATAATTCATCTTTTTGGGTTAAAATCTCAACTTTTTTGGTTGAAAGTTCCTATATTTTGTTGATAATTGAAAAATGTTGTTAAAAAATAATCCACCTCCGCTTGACCGCATTTTTAGGAGTTGTTTCCCTCTCGATTGACATGAATGCAATAAATCATGATTAATTCTTTTTTACGTTTTTCCAGCTAAGTTGAAGGGAGGCGTGACGTTTCAGCATATAATAGACACGATTCGTGAACCTGGAGAGGATAGTGGAAACTACAAACGACTGCTACTCTTGGATCGTCAAGACTTACACAACATTACACGAGACTTCAACATAGATTATGCAACAAAACGGCATAAAAATGATGCGATCAGCATAAAGTTGTGGGTTCAAGAAATGGAAGCACTCAAAACAGAAAGTCCGGTTTTGTACTACAAAGGCCAGGATGACGATGAAGAACTTGGAGGGCCAGGGATCTTAAGAAAAGAAGATTTTGCTATGATGATTATGACACACTTCCAAGGAGAACAGTCGAAAAAATTTGGTATGGATAAAATTTGTATGGATAGCACCCACGGTACAAATCAATACGATATGCAATTGCACACAATTATGACGGTTGATGAGTTCGGATCAGGATGTCCAGTAGGGTGACCAGAAAAAAACACTTTTGGGTTTCTTAGGAGTGAAGGGCAAATAACGGTAGTTTATGCGATTGTAGAAGCCAGATTTTTTTTTTTTAATTTTAAACAATATTTAGAGGTGGCCCATCGTCATTGAAAGTTGTCATTGCAAAAGCTGACAATTTCGGTAAGTGAAGAGTCGATCGTAAAGGTTCAACCTCAGCTCTTTTCATCGATGTGACTTTATAACAGGATTAGTTAGCGTCCCCTGAATTATTATTACTCACTTTTCTGAAAAAGGGAAATATGGCTAAAGAACGCTTGCCGAAAAAGGGTCTGCTTTATGAGCTTATTGTGTCAGGACCCACTGGGATCGACTTTTATGACCGAGCTGATGAGCGCTCCGCCCCGAAAATTAAACAGCTTAAGTCGTAGACCTGTCAAATTTCAAAAATTTACTCAGATTTGTTTTGATTATTGCAGGCTTATTTATATTTTTCCTAATCTACTTTTTTAGAAAATATGATCTTCAACCTTCGAGGAAAATATTCTCAAAATTTCAGTATAAGGTGTATATTATTACGGCCGTTATTAGTCTTTGAAAACAGTAGAAAACAGTGAAAATGGCACTTTTCAAGCAACCGTAATTAATGTTTTTTATGAATTTTTCATTGAAAAAATGTTATTATGTGGATTCTTAGAACCTCAAGAACAACATATTGAAAGTTCAAATTAAAAAGTGGATAACTTCGTGGTTAAAATCTTAAATGAAAAAAAAGTTGAGTTTGCCCATGTTAATTACATAAGAACTTCAAAGACGATGGGCCACCTCTAAATATTGTTTAAAATAAAAAATAAAAATATCTGGCTTCTACAATCGTATAAACTACCGTTATTTGCCCTTCACTCCTGAAAAATCCAAAAGTGTTTTTTTCTGGTCACCCTAATGTCCAGTTGCATTCTGTTTTTTCTAATAGATCAGACGAAGTCATCTTCAAGCTGTTTTTCGAAAAAATTAAATCGAAAGTGGGAGTTATTCAGGCAAAAGTTTTTATGTCGGATGACGCTTCTGCATTTTATAATGCTTGGAGTGACGTGATGGGATCTGTCGAGCATCGGCTTTTATGTTCTTGGCACGTGAATAAAAACTGGACTGAAAATTTGAGCAAAGTTAGTGGAGAGCCAGAAAAGAAGAGACTTGTTTCTCAAACATTGCGGGTATTGCAACAACAAACGTCCGTGGATGATTTCCAAAACCGTCTAAAAAATTCATTGAATATTTGATGCGAGACAATGACACTGAAGCGTTCGGAATTTATTTTCAAAGATATCAAAGATAAAGATACTTGGGAACAATCAGGTTTATAATCAAAGCCCAGAGACACTTCGATCAACAAGAAAAAGTCGTTCAGGACGGCACGTTCCATTTCCCGATCGTTTTCAAGCTGGACTTTCGTAATTTCTTTTGCTTTACAAGCTACACCTAATGCTCGATATTCAAAATTTCTATTGCAATTTTCAAACCAAAATTTTATGAGTGTGTCGTATTTTATTTCAATTCGACCGGAAGAGATTCTCATTTGTTATGCATTTAGTATCAAATTTTATAGGGGAGAGCGGGGCACGGGCGGCACCCTAACTTTGAGTGAATTTTTTAACATTAATAGTATTTTTTACACTGTCAAAAAAAGAAGCAACAAATAAAATGTATGTTTATAAATGAAATTCAATTCGAATAAAAATTTAAAGCGAACGCGTTTAATTTGTAGAAATAAAAATAAGCAGGCGTCAAAGTGGGGCACAGAAGGTCTCTGCGGGGCAGGCAATGTCATCCAGGTGGGGCACAAATGGCACGGTAAACTCGCGAATAAAAACGAGATGGATAAATGGTACTTTTTTAATAGTTCTATAAAATATAAATAAATAAAATAAAATATATTTTTTATTTAATAATTAACTTTGATTATTTTTTGTGAGTTTTATTATCACTTTTTTTTTATTTTATACAAGTTTTATTATAGCTAAAGAGATGAAATGTTAATATTTAAATGTGAGATCTAAAATGTAATAATAAAATATATTAATATTTATATATTAATATTAACGAAGTTGTTTTAAAGATGACTTTAAGTTACATACATCATGCAAATGGTAAATTATTATTCACGTAAAATGGTTCGTAGGTACCATCTTCTTTTGAAATGACGACAGTTTCATTTACAGTAGGTATTACACCTGGTATTACATCCTAGCAATCACAGAACTGAAACTAAATTTGAGGTTAAATATCAGCTGTTCTCTCTAAACACAGCTTAGAACGGCGCGAGTGTGACATGTCGTGCCCCACCCTAGGGTGCCGATCTCTGCCCCACCTCGATACTTTTTTTATTTTTGAAATAACTATTTAACTACATGTTTGAGAGAAGTGATTAAAAAAAATAAATTAAATTTCGAGTTTCAAACTTTACAATAGACCCAGTTTTAAGGACTATTGATACTTATTTTTCCTTTTCACGAACGTTCGAAATTCGATGGCGCATCCGATTTTTATGCTCCAAATTTCAATCACAAGAATTTTATTTTATTTTTTACAAAATAACAAATTAATTGGTTTCAAATACAATTATGCATTTAGTAGATGCCAATAAAAAAGAAATTGATTTTTTTTTACTCGTTTTACAAGTTTTTAGAGGGGTGCCCAGCTTATCCGCCCTGACGTCAGTGCCCCGCTTTCCCCTAGCTAGCACAAGTTATATTTTCTTTTAGAAATTTGATTTTTCTTTTGTTTTTAATAGCTCTGATATTGAAAGGTATCGTGATTTTCTCTCTATATTTCATTTCCTAGTCTTAATGCTTGGTTTATATCTAGTCAATCACTAGCAGGGGGTTAGATGTGGTGACCACCCGTTAGCAGCAATTTATATTTTTTATTAATTAGTCTTGAATTAATTTAATTCCATTTATTATCAAACTACTTCAATCTTAATTCGTTTCCCCATTTCGGGTTATATTTCAAAGACGCTACCGGAAATCAGTTAGGCACTCGATGGTTCCTGCACTTTCTATAGGATTCTAGGCGCGTCTATGCTTGTAAAGGGTCTTTCCAGAACCTTCGATGACGTAGTGCTTATATGGGCTAGTTTAGACAGTAGTCAAGTCAGTCAGTACGCTCGCCTCTTCCCGGTCACTTTGTCATTCGTATTTTCAGTAAAATATATTTAATTGTTATAGTTAAAATAAAGCTATTTATTTCACACACCCAAGAGCGCGCCTCCACATAGATCTTTTTTGAGTGCACAATTTTTGTTAAATCATCATTTTTTGTATCTTGCCTAGTTTGACCGTAAAATTAAATTTGTGGATTTTCCATTATTTTTTGTGCAATAAAAACGTGAATTTTCGATTTTTCAGGAAAATTCAAAAAGTCGTTACGATAATCTTGTAGGGCCTGCAAAAAGAAACATTCTTCTCATCTTGACTTTTTTTCGTATCGTGCGTTATTTGGCTGAAAATGTTAATTTTCGTTTCTTCTTTTGCATTTTGAAAATGCTGTAACTCTGAAATTTTCATTTTATCGAAAAATGTCATGAGAATAAATTGTTTGAATTTTCGAGTACTGTGAACAGCCGCACATATAAGTTTCAAATTTTGAAAAAAGTGGTCTCAACAATTTTAAAAAAGCGCTCACTTTTTGATTTTTAATCTAAAATGGCTGGTTAACGAAGCCGAACTTCATTTTAGGACTCTTGGAGAGTATACCAAAGCCCCATCCCACAGGTTAATTCTTTTGAAATTTATCGTGCTAACAAACTAAAAATCTACAGACTAACAGACACATTCGTAAAAACCTGTTTTTTGGGTTCAGGGGGTTTCAAAACGTGGACATTTTAAAAAACCAGGGGGGTCAAATTTTACACAAATCTAATACCTTCTCTGGATGAGAATGTAAAAATACAAATTTTCAACAACCATGAGCATTAATGATAGTTATTTTATTGTTTTAATCGTTAGAAATAGTATTGAGGGCATAAAAAATTAAATATTTTGAAAAAACACACATGAGATGAAAAAGAAATTAAATAAGAAAAGTTTTGATGAGAATGTGCCCACTTATCGGGCAGATTTTTTCACTTTTAATGCTATTTTTTTTTACAAATAAAACAAAAACTACACATCCTATGAAAAAGTGACCCATGAAAAATTTGTAGATCTTTTTTGAGTGCACAATTTTTGTTTCATCATCATTTTTCGTATCTTGCCTAGTTTGACCGTAAAATTAAATTTTGGTATTTTCCATTATTTTTTGTGCAATAAAAGTGTGAATTATCGATTATTCAGGAAAATTCAAAAAGTCGTTATGATAATCTTGTAGGGCGTGCAAAAAGAAACATTTTTCTCATCCTGACTTTTTTTCGTATCGTGCGTTATTTGGCTGAAAATGTTAATTTTCGTTTCTTCTTTCGGATTTTGAAAATGCTGTCACTCTGAAAATTTTCATTTTATCAAAAAATGTCATAAGAATAAATTGTCTTAACTTTCGAGTACTGTGAACAGTTGCAAATATAATTTTCAAATTTTGAAAAAAAGTGGTCTCAACAATTTTGAAAAAGCGCTCACTTTTTGACTTTTTATCCAAAATGGCTGGCTAACGAACTTGACCTTCATTTCAGGACACTCGAAGAGTATACCAAAGCCCAATCCCACAGGTTGATTCTTTTGAAAGTTATCGTGCTAACAAACTAAAAATATACAGAAAACAGACAGACACATTCGTAAAAACCTGTTTTTTGGGTTCAGGGGGTCTCAAAACGTGGTCATTTGACAAAAACCGGGGGGGGGGGGGGCTCAAATTTTACACAAATCTAATACCTTCTCTGGATGAGATTGTAAAAATACAAATTTTCAAGTGCCGTGAGCATTAATGATAGTTATTTTATTGTTTTAATCGTTACAAATAGT
>CAKNYM010037183.1:0-14479 GCA_932195095.1 Andricus curvator | reverse complement strand
ATTGGAAAAATTGAGATTTACAATTTTATTAAAATAATCAATCCTTCTTCTTTAATGAAGCAAATTATCTATTCGACGAGGAAGCAGAGTGCTCATGATATGAGCCCCGTACATCATCACATAAACAACAGTAAAACTTTGATAAAAGTTATTGAAAATTTTTTTTCAACTTCACTTTTTGTTACATCATAAGAAAATACATCAAATGAATAAACGATTTTGTGAAATCAAAGACAGATAAGTAACTTGAAAAAAATAAAGACCTACCGAGTAGGCACGGTAGTTAGTAGTTAGACCCACTGGGAGACTCAAAGAAGCTTAATAAGATAAAAGTATTAGATAGTACATTTCGTGACTAATGCGGACTAACAGCCTTTTTGAAACGAGCGCAATGTTTTTGTAACGAGTCGTAGGTGAGGGCGTATAATTATACGTAGATATAAAAGACCACCCTCGTATCAACCCTCATGTACGAACATAAACGTGCACAGTTGGGCAAGTGACATATGTGCACGTGCACAGATAGGCAAGTTCCATCTGTGCACGTGCACAGTTGGGCAAGGGACATCTGTGCACGTGCACAGTTGGGCTAGTGACAACTGTGCACGTGCACAGTTGGGCAAGTGACAACTGTGCACGTGTACAGTTGGGCAAGTGACATCTGTGCACGTGCACAGTTGGGAAAGTGACATCTGTGCACGTCCAAGCCCACAGGAGCCCATCTGTGCACGTCGAAATTTCGGCATGCACAGTTGTCCAAGGGACAACTGTGCACGTCGAAATATCAACGTGCACAGTTGTCCAAGTACCATCTGTGCACGTGCACAGTTGTCCAAGTGACGACTGTGCACGTGCACAGTTGGCACGTGCACAGTTGTCACGTGCACAGTTGTCCATCTGACCAACGACGTGCACAGTTGTCCGTCTGGCCATCGACGTGCACAGTTGGGCACGTGCAAAGTTGCTACGTGCAAAGTTGACCCCATCCCGGGGAGAACTAACAGACGTTTGTCTGATAACGCTGCACTGAATTTTGCTTATTCCATTCACTTTCAAGTTTCAACTCCTGCACTCTCACCATATGAATTACTGCTAAACTTTTTCCCTTATTGAAGTGTTTCAGGGTGAAAATCGAGAGAATGACTTATAGATTGAAATCCTGTTTTAATTAAAATATTCATCATCAATCGACTTGTTGACATTCGGCCGGTAATTTTTAAGGTTATGTTCATAACCAACAACGAAACTAGAACGGGTTCAACTGGAATGAAAAGACAATTTTTTCACGAAATCTTTTTGCGAGAAAGTTCCCTCTATTATTTTGCTTCGTTTTGAAAAACGTTATATACGTTTTAAATCAATCATTTATGCATTTATTATATTTAAAAACAATGCATACGTGCTATCTTATGTAAATTTCAAATTTCTATCCCTAAAAAATTTTCGGCTTTGGCCGCCGCGGGCGCTGTCTGTCATATCCGGTAAATATCAAGGTCATGTCCATACTCAATACTCAAAAACGTCGGAACAACTCTGAAAATTGGAAACAAATTTCAAACATTGATATCTCGAAAACACTTGCACAAAAAAATGTGTGTATGTAATTTTTGTGTTTAGTGGGCCAAAATACATAAAAAAAAATCTGCCCGCTTCGCGGGCACATTCTCATCGCGCGCTTGGCGCGCGGCTCGCTTCGCTCGCAAGTTTGAGCGCGCCTAGGGCGCGCAACTGTTGGATCTCGCGCTTCGCGCTCGATCATATATTTATCTCGCGCTTCGCGCTCGATTATGTATTCACCTCGCGCTACGCGCTCGGGCGTATCTACATCGCGCTTTACGCTCGGTTGCTCTAGATTTTTCAACTTCGTGTTCGACTTCGATGAAAAGAAAAAGTTTGTTTGCAAATATTATAAAATTATCAAAACCTCTACATATTAAGTGATTGTTAAATTTGTTTTTATTTTAGACTGAAAAGGAACTTCATTTACTCAAGGTTCTATCGACCTTAAGGAACACATTCTCATCCAGACACTCGCGCTTCGCGCTCGATATTTGATTTGAAAATCATTTGAACCTTGCGTTCCACGCTCGGTTCTGTGCATTTGATTTTTCTATTTTCAATGCTTTTTTTTACGAATAAAACAAAAACTACGCGTCATATCAAAAAGTGAATGATAAGAAATTTGTAGATCTTTTTTGGGTGCACAATTTTGGTGGAATGATCTTTTCTCGTATCTTGCATAGTTTCACAGCAAAATGGAATTTTTGATTATTTTTTTGTGCGATCAAAATTTGAATTTTTTATTTTTCAAAAAATTCAAAAAGTTGTTATGAAAATATTATAGGGCGTTCAAAAAGCAACGTTTTTCTCCTCCTGACTTTTTTTCATATCGTGCGTTTTTCGGCTTAAAATGTACATTTTCGTTTGTTTTTTGGAATTTTGAAAATGCTATAACTCCAGTAATTTTTGTTTTATCACGAAAAGTCATTAGAATATTTTGTTCGTCATTTTGCGTACTACTAATAACCATACATAGAATTTTTAAATCTTAAAAAAAAGTGGTCTCAAAAATTTTCAAAATGTGCTCACTTTTTGAATTTTCATCCAAAATAGCTGGTTAACGAACTCGTTCTCTATTTTTCGGCCATAAAAAAGTGTGCCAAAGCTCAATCAAATCTGATCATTTTTTCGAAAGTTATCGTGGCTACAGACAGACAGACAGACAGACAGACAGACTACAGACAGACAGACACCTTGGTAAAAACCGTTTTTTCTGGCTCAGGGGGTCTCAAAACGTGGAGATTTGATGAAAACCGACTATGTCAAATTTTACATAAAACCAATACCTTCTCATTAGAATGAGAATGTAATCATATTAAGATGTGGTGGGCAGAAAAAATTTTAGTGTTACATTTGTAGAAAGTCGCTTGGCCCGATGCGGAACGTTTTTTGGGACGATCTAATAACGTTTTCTGATATCCACGTTTAAGAAACCTCTCAAGGAGGTAGTGTCAACTAAATTGTCATAGATATAGAAGTGATTTTGGAGAGTTTTAAGAAGAAAATGTCTTGATCAAACTTTGTGAAACTCTCACTATATATCGTCGTTCCCGCGTGAATTAGTCAACCAGATAGATATTGTCCTAGATGCTCGGGGTTTGCGTGACATACTTTGCAGCTATCATCGGGAATGTCTTGGCTCACAATATGGCGACGGTACGCTAAAGTGGAAATGACAGTGTCTTGATACGCTAAACTGAAACACTCCGTGCCCGACTTCAATCCGGGTGATTTGAAGAAAGAAAAGTTCGCGGAAGTTTTTCTTCTGTGCTTTCTTGATCCGGGCCTTCAGGAGTGAGTACTCGAGATGGATAATGTTTGATGCTTTTCATAGCAAGGTGTTATGTTTGGAAAGAAGTTAAGTTAGAAGGAAAGGTGTATTATCATCGGAGTTGATAACGTATATCTAAAAAAAGTATCTGCCTTCGATCTCTCTAGTAGTTTATTGGTAAGAGCACCCGACCGGCAAACGGAAGACCTGTGGTTCGATTCCCAGTGGAGCGAAGGAGAAACATCTTTTTTCAGGAGTTAAAATTTTTAATTTAAAAATCCAAACTGCATCTAGTCTGAAAAGACGTTAAGAATTTCTGTTATTTGAAGAGTTACCTTAGCTCGATATTGTTAATTTCCAGTTTCACAGTTGTGAAAGTACACATGATCGATCGTTACCAACTCCGCTGAATCGAAAGCTTTCCGGCAGTCAATCCAGGTCATCGATAGGTAGCGCTGGTAGGATGCTGCGTCTTTGCAGACACATCTATCGATAAGCAGGTTCTCCCGACATCCTGCTACGCCTTTCTCTGAGCGGCGTTGTTCATACATCTCTCGCCCCACAGGTCCGAATGTCTGAACAATCCTATCATTTAGGATAGCTGTGAACTAATGCGGGAACCACGCACATCCAAAGGCACAATGCGGCACTAAGAGACGCATATAGTGCTGCATATACTGGAACTTCATATTCTGGACCATTGTTTCTGTCGCGCACTCGAGGCCTGACATACTTGTCCTTGACTTCGAGAAACGAACTATGTTCTTTATCGAATTATCGGCACCAGCCGACAAGAACGTCACAACCAAGGAGAATGAAAAGAAAGAGAGGTATAAAGACCTTATAAGCGAGTTGCTACGGGTATATCTAGAATATTCTGTTGAGCTAGTCGCATTGATCATCGGTGCTCTTGGGGGTGCTCTTGGGGGTGCCAAGCTTTCGCTGGTTCATAGCCTGAAAAGAATCCCTGCGTGTCAACGAAATGTGAAGACACTTGCGGGGGAAATGCAGAAAGTGGTCGTCTTTGTGTCGCTCCGTTTCAGACAGAGAGAGGGGGTAGGGGGACAGGAAAATTGACTCTATCTCCCTCGGTGCGTTCGGCAGGGCAGGGTCGCGGCCAGCACCGTAAGAGTGACAAAGAAGGTAGTAAAGCACTCTTAGGGCCGAGTGTTTTCTCTGTGATCAATAGTATATTGCGTGACGAGGGTCGAAAGACAACGATATCACACGAGTGAAATCGCTGCCTCGATTTCTTTACTGAAGAAGACTCTAGTGAATTGAAATTTGAATATTTTGGATTGAATATTTTAAGACTGTTTTGCGTCATATTGTAAATGTTTATTACAGCGTGGCGTGACTTTCTGGATTGCAAAAGTTCTATATGAACGCACGCCTCCTCAGAACCAAGTTCTACTTAAAGGGTGACGGACAACTTTGCACGTAGCAACTTTGCACGTGACCAACTGTGCACATGGATGGCCGGACGGACAACTGTGCACGTCCATCTGTGCACGTCCAAGACCACAGGAGCCCATCTATGCACGTCGAAATTTCGACGTGTACAGTTTTCCAAGTACCATCTGTGCACGTGCACAGTTGTCCAAGTGACAATTGTGCACGTCGAAATATATACGTGCACAGATGGGCTCATGTGGACTCGGACGTGCACAGTTGTCACTTGCCCAACTGTGCACGTGCACATTTGTCACTTGCCCAACTGTGCACGTGCACAGATGTCACTTGCCAAACTGTGCACGTTTATGTCCTTACGTAAGGGTGTATACGAGGGTGATCCTTTATATCTACGTATAATAAATTTTTAACAGTTAAAATTCCAAATTATTATAAATATAAGAAAATATTTCTTTAAACTTATTTTGCTTCCTCATAGAGAAAGCTTTGTAATAGTTACATTTTCGAAAAAACTTCAATTCATTTAATTTAACTTTCGTCAGTTGATAAATGTCTAATACAATGTTCTGAAGCTTGTACTAGATATTTGCATTTTGTGTGTGACTGTGTGTTGATGATGCACTTTTTTGTGAACACGATAACTTGAGAATAGTTGCAGATAAATTGATAAAATTCGTACGGTTTATTTTTACCACTAATAACTTAAATCAGACACAAGGATTTCAAACAATGTTAATTGCATTCTTTAGCACGTTTTGACTACTTGAAAAATTGTTTTTTATATTTCAAACTTTTTTTCATTATCATAATTCACAGTTAATGCATGCAAACAGAATATTCCTTGACTCGAAACAAATCCATTGTTCTATAATATTAATATATTTTATTGAAGATTAAGAAAATTTTAATGAGTTATAAACTTGGAAAAATTGAGATTTACAATTTTATTAAAATAATTAATCCTTCTTCTTTAAGGAAGCATATTATCTATTTGCTATTTCATCATGACGAGGAAGCAGAGTGCTCATGATATGAGCCCCAACAAATATAGACTCCGGTAAAACGCCCAAAATCGAATTCACAGATAGTTTTAATACTCTCAACTTAATAAACCCTACACTCTCAAAAATCTTTGGAATTCTCCAACAATTCTACAATACAAGAGTAAGGTAAAATTGCAAACACGGTATTGGAATGACGAAATTGCAATACATGTATTGTAGCGTTTATAAGTCGAAAATTGTGCACAAGGGAATTCACAGAGTTAATGGAATTCAGGGAATTCAAAGAATTCGCGGAATTCATGAAACTTAAGGAATTCACGAAATTTATGGAATTCATGGATTTCACGAAATTCACGGAATTCACGGAATTCATGGATTTCACGGAATTCACGGAATTCGCGGAATTAATGGAATTCACGGAATTTGTGGAATTAATGGAATTCAAGAAATTCGCGGAATTCATGAAATTTAAGGAATTCAAGAAATTTATGGAATTCATGGAATTCACGGAATTCACGGAATTCATGGAATTCGCGGAATTCACGGAATTCATGGAATTCACGGAGTTCATGTAATTCACGGAATTCACGGAGTTCATGTAATTCACGGAATTCAGAGAATCCAAAGAATTCAGAGAATTGACGGAATTTAGAGAATTGAAGGAATTCATAGATTTTAAGAAATTTTGAGAATTGAGGGTATGAGGAGAATTTAAGGAATTCAGAGAATGCCAGGCATTCCATGAAATCTATGAATGCAAATAATTCAAAATCCTTAGAATTTACAGAATGGTTTTCATTCCTGGAATTCTCATAATTCCTTGAATTCGTTGAATTCGTTGAATTCCTTGAATTCCTTGAATTCTCTTAATTCTCTAAATTCCTTGAATTCTCCGAATTCCTTGAATTTGCTGAATTCCTTGAATTTGCTGAATGCTTCGAATTCTCTGATTCCCTTGAATTCTCTGTATTCCTTTAATTCTATGAATTTTTTAAATTACATAAATGGATTCCTCGAATTCATGGAAATCTATGAATTCCTTGAATTCTATGAATTCGTCGAAAGTGAGTGTGTGTAAAGTGACATTGCGTAGGGTCGGCCTAGTTTTTCGCGTTTTCGCGTCGGCCCCAGGCTCACGGGATTTTAAAAATGTTGCACATGTCCAAACTCTTTCTCCAATTTGTTCTTTAGAATTAAAAATTTTCTGGCTATAGTCTAAGGAAGTTTATTATCTAACAATCGAACTTTAGGCTGCAAAATATTATTCAACTAGCAAATATCGATTTAAACCAATTTTAATAGGTTTCTGAAACTTACCTTTGAAGTGATGGTTACGGTTTTGATATTTGGAACCAATTATGAATTTTGGTTCGAAAAAGCACTTAGAACTAGGCCAATTTATGTGAAATGATGAATAGAGATAATTAGTAAGGTTTTAGTTGTTTTTATGTTAGTTTTTTTTTTTAAGTTAAACTCTGTAATCCGTCGAACTTTAAACATTTTTGACCTATTTTTGACCCATGCTTGATCAAGGGAACTTTTTTTCACGCGGGACATAATACCTCATTTTTGCACTTATGGAGTTTTTTTCGAGACCCTATAAAAATTACTTATGGGGGTTGAATTTAAAAAGTATTCAGGAAATAATTTTCAAGAAAATCATGCCAGATGCAGTAAGATAATTTAATATTAACGATTCTATCACAAATTTCCAAAAAGGCCTTTTTTCCAGAGGAAATACACGTGAAACTTTATGGGCTTTGAACAACCCCTGGAAATCAATAGATTTTAAAATTTAAAAAAAATACGTGCTTACTTTTTTTGGGATTCGAGCAAATCTGGAGGGTGAGACGAAGAAAATTTGAAGAAAAAAATGTGTACCACACAAATAAATAAACCTTCATATTTCACTAACCAATGACTAAGGCAAATGTGTAACCCGTCATTACACATCATCACATAAACAACAGTAAAACTTTGATAAAAGTTATTGAAAATTTTTTGTTCAACTTCACTTTTTGTTACATCATAAGAAAATACATGAAATAAATAAACGGTTTTGTGAAACCAAAGACAGATAAGCAACTTGAAAAAAATAAATACCTACAGTGCAGGCACGGTAGTCAGTAGTTAGACCCACTGGGAGACTCAAAGAAGCTTAATAAGATAAAAGTATTAAATAGTACATTTCGTGACTAATGCGGACTAACGGCCTTTTTGAAACGAACGCAATGTTTTTGTAACGAATCGTAGGTAAGGGCGTATAATTATACGTAGATATAAAGGACCACCCTCGTATCAACCCTTACGTACGGACATAAACGTGCACAGTTGGGCAAGTGACATATGTGCACGTGCACAGTTGGGCAAGTGACATCTGTGCACGTGCACAGTTGGGCAAGGGACATCTGTGCACCTGCACAGTTGGGCAAGGGACATCTGTGCACCTGCACAGTTGGGCAAGTGACATCTGTGCACGTGCACAGTTAGGAAAGTGACATCTGTGCATGTCCAAGTCCACAGGAGCCCATCTGTGCACGTCTAAATTTCTACGTGCACAGTTGTCACTTGGACAACTGTGCACGTGCACAGATGGCACGTGCTCAGTTGGCACGTGCACAGTTGTCCATCTGACCAACGACGTGCACAGTTGTCCATCTGGCCATCGACGTGCACAGTTGGGCACGTGCAAAGATGCTACGTGCGAAGTTGACCCCATCCCCTACTTAAAATAGCAGGATAAAGTTTGTACCCTAGACATTATGTTTTGGTGATGCCTCCTGAGTATTTTTACTGGATATGAGTTGTTTTTTTATCGATTTATTTCATTTTTTTCGAAAGAAGTAAAGATTTCTCTGATAAAAACGTTTATTTTGCGTCCAAAAAAAGTTCCTACGTTATTAATATTGATTGACTTCCCCTCCCTTTTAGATTTTGAAAGATGTGTGAAAGACATCAGTTTTTTTTTCAAATTATCCGAACAATTAAAAAAAAAATAATATTCTAGCATGAATAGTTCTTAAGTTATGCCGTCTTTAAGAGATTTTTCAGTAAAAAAAAACGTTAAATCTTTTTCTTTTCGAATCACATCTTGTCCTTTATACATTCTACATGAAAGTTGTATGAAAGTGAATTAAAGTAGATTAAACTATCTGTTGAGGCTTAACGAAAATGTATAGATTTCGAGTTCCTTATTTTGCTTCAAAGCTGTATGTTGGAGGATTATCCTTTTCCATCAGCAAGCTTGATTTACTAGCTCATAATTTTAATAACGGTCAGGCAGATGTTTGCCGCCTTCAAGATTTTCTTATTTCCAAATCCTCGTTTATGATTTCGAGAAACAAACGTCTAATTTTATTGAAGGTATTTTCCAGCTCGTCGCCTCTGCAACTTTCTTTACCGCCCCTGCTAGACCCTTGTTAATCCTCAACCCTATAGGCTGTTTCATCCTCAGAACTTCAGGACATTTTCTATTTGTATATCTACGTCACCCACTACGTCACTAGCACCCCCACTTCAATTTGTCATCTTCGATCCCACCTTAAACACCGATTTCTGTACTTAAAATCGGCAGTCGCCAACGAGAGCTGCCTAACTAACAACACTTTTCTCTAATCGGCTACCATTCAAATAATCGCTCGCGAACCACTAACTGTATTCATTCAATCTTCATGCATTTACCTTTTAAATAAATATGAATTTTTACTTTAAGCTTGTCCTGTGTCGTGATCCGCAACGCAACACTATCTTTAAAACTAACAAAAAATTGATTCTATCTCTTATACAGAACAGATTTTATAGTCTCTTATAACAGGCTGATTTTTGTGGAGTTATTTTTACAAATTGAATAGTTGAATTATTATAACTGTTTTGTTTCTCGTCAACAACCCAATGCATTTCTCATTCACTAACAATTTTAAACCTTGACTTCTGACGATTTTCTTTTTGAAGCACAAGCTTTAAAGAAAATGGTTAAAAGTAATATGATATATTACATAAAAAATAAGTTTAAAAAAAATGCGATCTATAATAAAGTTCTACAAAAAGCAGCCTGCTATAAGAGACTATAACTGATGTTCTGGAAACTGCAAGAATCAATTATTTTTTCTAGTTTTGAAGATAATTTAATCTTCTTTAATTAATTTTGATACAACTTCCATGATGTAGCATGTATAGGGGACCACATATTGTATACCATTAACCCATTTCCCTTTCAGGGTAGGCGTGACACTACCCGATTCGGGTAGTGTTTCTAGGTGGATAGTTTCTTGTAGTAAATAACTACAAGTGTGGGCTCACCACACCCACGATGTATATATATATATATATATATATATATATATATATATATATATATATAATTTGGAATAAAAAAGAATTAACGTTTTTTTTATTGAAAAATTTCTTCAAGACGTCATAACATCATAATTATTTATGCTAAAGCATTTTTTTCAAATAGTTCGGAAATTTGTAAACTCTTTATTGCTTTTTAGAAGCTTTATGTACAATGCACCAAAAACTTAAAGTTTAAAAAAAACTTATGTCTTTCACAAAGTTTTCAAAATCTAAAATGGAGGGGAAAGTCAATTAATATTAATCACGTAGAAACTGATTTTGGACGCATAATTCAAGGATTTTATCAGAGAAAACTTCACTTATTACTTGTCCCTTTCGAAAAAATCACATAAATTAATCAAAAACGACAAATATGGAGTTATTTTAAAAGGGGGCATAACGATTGTTTTCATATTCGACCAAAATCCTCAGCAGGCATCCCCAAAACATATTTTTTAGAGTGAAAACTTTAGCCTGCTCTTTTGGGTGAGATTTGGTTCTGAGGAGGCGTGAACGATCAACCTCTTGTAAGAGAATGGCTAAGGGCTCTATACCAGCTCGAATCTATGGAGTTTGATTCATTCATACATATATTCAGTCGCCATTTTCGCTATTCTCATATCATTTCAAAAACTAGTTTATTGTGTTTATAATTATATTCGTCTTACGAATTGATACTGGCGTGTGTAGCGATATACCTCATACATTCGCATTGCAATTGCGTACTTTCATGACTTTCGCCACTATTCTCAATATTTTGAATTTTATGATTTCTTTGTAAATTTATTAATGGTCTAAATGATATTGTCTGTTTATTTGAGATTTGGAATAGTTCTTGATCAAATTTAAGCAATTATTTTATCAAGTTCTTTACATCACATATTAAATTATTATTAATGAATCAGCTCTCATTCTCTTATATTTGAAGAACTATTTAATTTTCAATTTTACATTATGCAACTAAAAGAAATAATTTTTAATGTCACAAATACAAAAAGATTTGGTAGATTTATATTGTTGTTAGATACAAAACGTAATACTGAAAACTTCATGATGTAGTTACGCGTATATAACTTTCATATTTATACAAATAGACTTATACAATTCTTGTGCGTGAATTCCTCCTTTAAATAAAAAACAAAGTTTTTATAGGTTTAGGCACGATCCGCGAACTCAAATAGCTGAATATAAGTGCGGTCGATCTCAGTAATCCGTTTTCTAAAAGCTCATGAAAACCGAAGCTTTTAACGGCTTTTCTATGGTATACGTTAAAGTGGACACTTACCTTGGAACTAAACGCGTGTCCAGGCTATCTAAAAGCTTATAAACTGTTATTTTCGACGGGTGGTATGACAAGCTTTGTAGACACGTAAATATTACTGTGATTTTTCCTCTTAAGATTCATGGATTTTATTATACTTTCCAAATCTGAATGATCTAAAAATGACTTATTTTAAAGCAAAATGTCAGTCATTGATTCAATTATTTATTATTAATAATCAATTGTTAGTTAAGTTTCATTAATTGAATTAGTTAAAAAAGTGTGCTTGATATTATTGGTCTGAAAAATAGTGATATTATTTTCATTTCAAATAACCTCTAATTCGAGGTGTGTTAAGCTGGCACTTCAAAAAGCCATGAAGGTCAACTTCAAGGTCAAAATGAAGGTCACCATTGAATTCCTCGTTGAAATTTACTTCAGGAATGACCTTCACTTTTTTGAAAAATATTTTACCGGGGGTAATATCCAACCGTCCCGGGACTTTTTAGTCACCCTATATATATATATATATATATATATATATATATACACTACACTATATATAACCAGTGCTTAAAATGGCGGCACCCGGCTAGGTTGCCACACTGTCTCTGGACCCTCTGTACGGTTTGGGCGCCCTCACCTACGACTCGTTACGACAACATTGCGCTCGTTTGAAAAAATCCATCTTTTCACACTAGTCACGCAATATACTATGTATTTATTTACTCTATTCAATTTTTATGTACAAAAACCGCAGCTGAACTTAACTCCTCAAAAAGTAGGTAGGTCGATTGTAGCCATGATAACTTAATAACGGCTTACATTAAAAAAACAAAGAGTTTCAGATTCGGTATGACTGGTTTTGGCATGACCTATGCATATTAATATTTATCAGTAAATAACAAAATGGCGGCCAAAAAAAAACAAAAAACAACAAAAACTAGGTATTTTTCACTGTTTTTGGCACACAAAAAAATAGTAAAAATTAAAATTTTAACGAGGTCGTAGGTCATGCTGAAGCTATTCATGTGTAGAATATTAGGTTAAATTTTCATAAGGATCGGTTCACTGGGTTTTAAGAAATCATGGCTGCCGTACGAAAAAACATTGTTCCGAGAAAAATGCGTTCAAAGTTTTTTAAAATGAAAAATCATAGTAAAAAATAGTAAACATTAAAATTTTAACACGTTTATAGGTCATACTGAAGCTATTCATGTGTAGAACATTAGGTTCAAATTTGATTAGGATCGGTTCACCCTTAACCGAATATCCCAGAAACATTTGTGGCAGTTCCATAGTTCCATAGTGAGATGCATAGAGAGATTGATGCCTCTTTGGAAAACTAGATTTACTATCTCATCTCGAAATTATCGTCTGACAACGAACAACGTTACCTTCCAGAGAGGCGTCTTTCAAGGTAATACCATGAGCCCTTTGCTTTTTTGCATCACACTTTTGCCTCTATCTCTCGCACTACGAAATTCTCCTGGATACCTCTGTGGCGACACTAATCAGCGCGAGCATAAGGTCACTCATGTATTTTATATGGATGACCTGAAGATCTATGCCTCTGGTAGAAGCAAACTTCAAACTGCTATAAATATTGTCAAGAACTACACAGGAGAGATTGGGATGGACTTTGGCTTGGACAAGTGTGCCAAAATTTATCTGAAGAAAGGAAAGATTACTGGCGTTCCCAAGGACCCTGAGCTTGTGGATATAAGTGTTATCAGACATCTTAATACTGGAGAGACCTATACATACCTGGGCGTGCCTCAAAACCGCATTCAGGACGTAACATCAGTAAAGGAGTCTCTCCGAAGCAGATACAAGCATCTTTTTCGACAGATTTGGTCTTCCAATCTGTCGGCGTTGAACAAGGTATCTGCGACTAACATGCTTGCCGTCCCGGTTCTACTCTACTCGTTTGCGGTAGTTCAATGGACGAAGAACGATCTTAAGGCCCTTGATGTCATTACACGTAAGATCATGCATATGCATAAAAGCTTGCATATCAATTCGTCAGTTCCAGGATTATATATTTCACGCCGTCAAGGCGGACGCGGACTTCTGAATCTCCAGTGTCTTCATAACCGGATTGTTCTAAGTACAGCTTACATCGTTGCGAATGACAGAAATCCTCTCCCAAAGATGGTTAGGAACCACGAGATGATTGGCGAAGGAGCGTTCCTTTACAAAGCCGCGGAGCAAGCGGCCGAGACCCTTGGCCTGAATTTTAACATCAGAAGTGAGGAAAGTGCATTACTTCATCCAGATACTTCACTTCTAAAAACCAAACTGAAGAAAGCAGAGGTTGAAAATTTTCACCAAGAGCTACTCGGCAAGAAAATGCACGGAAACTTTTACAGAAATGTAGAAAAACAGTCCTTGTCGAAGGAGCAAACTTTTGCTCTCCTTATATCACCAGGGCTTAATTCAGGTACAGAGGGTTTTATTTTCGCATGCCAGGACGGTGTCATTTCCACCTTAGCATACCGTGAGCTCATTTTATGTCAAGAAGTTCCCAGTGATAGGTGCAGAGCGTGTCATGCACACGCTGAGTACCTAGAACACATACTATCAGGGTATCCGACCCACGCGGGAACGACGTATATCTATAGACATAATGCGGCCCTAAGAGTGCTTTATTACCATCTTTGTCGCTCTTACGGTCTTGGCCGCGACCCTGCCCTGCCGAACGCTCCAAAGGAGATAGAGACGATTGTCCGAAACGAGAAGTTCCAAATTTTCTGGAACTACGATTTTCGGGCAGCAGTCTCCGTTGCGCACTCGAGACCTGTCATTATTCTCCAAGTCTTCGAGAAACGAACTATATTCGTGATCGAATTCTCGGCTCCGTCCGAATACAACATCACTGCAAAGGAGAAAGAAAAAGAGGTATCAAGACCTTAAAAGAGAGCTACAACGACTGTACCCAAAATATTCCGTACAAGTAATTGTCCTTGTGATAGGTGCTCTCGGAGGTGCGAAACTATCACTGGTTCGTAACCTTAAAGCCATACCCGCGTGCCAAAAATATGCCAAGGCACTTGCGAGATGGATGCAGAAAGCTGTCATCCTTGGATCGCTTCGTGTCCTCAAGACACACGAGGGTTTCGCCGGCCTGTCGTT